>CAKOAT010113821.1:88463-99324 GCA_932364175.1 Eruca vesicaria subsp. sativa
TATCGTCGATGTACACTTCCATCGTTTTTCCGAGTTGTTCGGAGAACATTCGGTTGACGAGTCGTTGGTAAGTTGCGCCAGCGTTCTTTAGACCGAAAGGCATCACTTTGTAGCAGTAGGTTCCACGATCGGCTATGAACGCGGTTTTCTCCCGATCGTCGGGATTCATCATGATCTGATTGTATCCCGAGAAGGCGTCAATGAAAGATAAGAGCTTGTTTCCTGCGGTCGCCTCGACTAAGCGATCGATGTGCGGTAGCGGATAACTATCTTTCGGACACGCTTTATTGAGATCGGTGAAATCGACGCAGACTCGCCATTTTCCGTTCTTTTTCTTTACGACAACGGGGTTGGCGAGCCAGTCAGGATATCGAACTTCTGTGATCGATCCTACTTTGAGGAGTCTGTCGACTTCGCTGTTGACCGCTTCGGCGCGTTCCGGCCCCAGCTTCCGTCTTTTTTTGTTTGACGAGTTTGGATGTCGGGTCAACGTTGAGTTCATGACACGTGATGTTTATATCGATCCCTGGCATATCTTCCGCAGTCCAAGCGAACGTGTTTGAGTTTCGTTTTAGACATGTCAGGAGTTCGACTTTTAAGGTCTCGCTCAGGTTTGCACCGATTTCGACGCAGCGTTCCGGAAAGTTCTCGTCGATGCATACCGAGATGACGGGTTCGCAGGTTGGTTCGCGCTTACCTTCCAAAGCCTCAGCCGCTCGCAATTGCCAGAAGAGTTCCGTTTGGTCTTGCTCTGGGGCGTTGTTGAGAATCGTCGACTTCTTTTTCTTTTTGGAAGAGATGTCGACCGGAAGATTTTTTCGTTTTAAATCCGCGGCGTAACAAACCTGCGAGGCTCGCCTATTTCCCCATATAGTCTTGATTCCGTTCGGAGTCGGGAACTTGAGACACATATGGTATGTCGACGGAATCGCTTGCATCGAGTTCAACCACGGAGTCCCTACGATTGCGTTATAGGACATAGGTCGATCGACGACTTCGAACTCGACGTTTTTCACTATGCTCCCGGCGCGAACTGCCAAGTTGATCGTTCCGAGGGTCATAGTGATTTCTCCCGAGAGTCCTACTAGCGGGCTTACGTTTTCCGCGATTTCAGATAGATCGATTTTCATTCTCTCGAGAGTATTTTTGAAGANTCCCGGCGCGAACTGCCAAGTTGATCGTTCCGAGGGTCATAGTGATTTCTCCCGAGAGTCCTACTAGCGGGCTTACGTTTTCCGCGATTTCAGATAGATCGATTTTCATTCTCTCGAGAGTATTTTTGAAGATGATATCAGCCGAGCTTCCGGTATCGACTAATATTCTCGCGACATCCATATCCTGGATCGTCAGCTCGATAACGAGAAGATCGTTGAGAGGTTTGACCGAATCGATCGTTGCTCTTTTCTCGAACGAGATGACGTCGTCGTTCAGATTAGGCATGTTATTCATCGTTTGTTTTAGCGACTATTGTGTAAGAGAATCCGACCCCCCCTCCTTCTAGCGCCAAACTGTGGGAACCGAAATCCACACTGTTGATTTTCCGTCAAATATGGAAACTTAGGGTGAAACCCTAATTCTCCCGAGGTCCCGGATCTCTGCGGAAATCACTAAAACAAACGAATTTAGAGGAATATGGATGAACAAAAAAGAATAAAGAGATAAGAAATTGTAAGAAAGCTTTTATTGGATAAGAATCGACAACTGTTACAAGTAGAATTGAGGAACTTAGACGTTAAAACGTTCTAAGGATCTGAATTGCTAGTCTAAATGCTAAGTCCTAAATTCTAAGCTAGCAGCCGTCTCTTCTAGGTCTGATTTCGTCCCCCTCTTCTGCCCTACGCCTCTGGTTTATATACTCCTTGCCTTGCCGGTTCGATCTTTCCATTCTGCCCAGATTTGAGTGTATTGGAAATCTTCCGATTTTCTCGATCCTTTCCTTTTCCTCCGCGGAAATCTTCTATTTATCTTCAAACTTGCCTTTATCTTCAAGCTTGACATTTATTCCCTTCTGCGAGTAAACCGTCAAAACGTTATCGTATCTTCGGGTTAGATTCGGTTAAGATCGCGGGATGGGCTTTTATCGCGTTTTAGGACCTTCCGGNCCGTTTCTTACGATTTACTCGACACTTTTACTAAAAGCACGTTTTTCACGATTTTCTCGACGTTTTTATTAAAAGTACGTTCTTTAATGATTTTAACGAAAAATCTCAGATAAATCGTATAGTCTAGGCAATGTTTGGTGTTTCGTTTATCCGCTGCCGTTTTATACGATTTCTTTGAGTTCTTTTCGAGAAAACGGAGGTTTACGGTTTTTATCGTAAAACTCGAACGGTAAGTCGGATCGAGACGAAACGAGAGACATTTCGGCCGTGTTTTAGAAAGCGACTGTGCCGAAGGACGTGAGTTTCAAATCGGGGATGCGGGAAATCGAGGCTCGGAACGTACGGAGAATCGAGCTGGTCCGGTCCAGCCGTCCGAGAGGTTCCTAGTTCGCTTGCTGGCGAACTAGTCGAGAAACTCTTAGTTCGCCTGCTGGCGAACTAAGCCAGCTCGGCTTAGTTCGCCAGCAGGCGAACTAGACGGGGGAGTCCTAGTTTGCCTGCAGGCGAACTAAGCCGGGCTGGCTTAGTTCGCCAGCAGGCGAACTAGTCGAGGTGTCCCTAGTTCGCCTGCTGGCGAACTAAGCCAGCTCGGCTTAGTTCGCCAGCAGGAGAACTAGTCGGGACGTCCCTAGTTCGCCTGCTGGCGAACTAAGCCAGCTCGGCTTAGTTCGCCAGCAGGCGAACTAGTCGTGACTAGTTCGCGTTTTGCGGCGATTTCGGTTTTTTGCGGTTTTGTAAAACGATTCTTCGAGTTTTATAAAACGATTTTCGAGTTTTATAAAACGATTCTCGAGTTTTATAAAACGATCCTCGAGTTTTATACAACGATCTTTGAGTTTTATAAAACGATTCTCGAGTTTTATAAAACGATTCTCGAGTTTTTATAAAACGATTCTCGAGTTTTATAAAACGATTCTCGAGTTTTATAAAACGATTCTCGAGTTTTATAAAACGATTCTCGAGTTTTATAAAACGATTCTCGATTTTTATAAAACGATTCTCGAGTTTTATAAAACGATTCTCGAGTTTTATAAAACGATCTTTGAGTTTTATAAAACGATCTTTGAGTTTTATAAAACGATTCTCGAGTTTTATAAAACGATTCTCGAGTTTTATAAAACGATTCTCGAGTTTTATAGAACGATTCTCGAGTTTTATAAAACGATTCTCGAGTTTTATAAAACGATTCTCGAGTTTTATAAAACGATTCTCGAGTTTTATAGAACGATTCTTGAGTTTTATAAAACGATTCTCGAGTTTTATAAAACGGTATTAATCATTTTATAAAATGATTTTGCGGAAAATAATGACTCCATCTTTTACAGAAGCTATCGCAGACGTTGATTTCGAGATTACGGTTTTCGACACCAACAATTCCTTTTGCTGATGTTCCCTTGTCGTTGGCATGAATTGCACATAGATATGAATGCATGAGCATCTTGGAACATGGTAGGCCACCAGAAACCGGCTTGGAGGATCTTGGAAACGATTTTGAACGTTGCAAAGTTTCCAGCGTAGGAGGAACCATGGTAATGGTAGAGTATTCCAGGTATCTCGTCCTCTGGAATACAGCATCGGAACATTCCATCCTTGCAGTTCCGGTAGAGGAATGGCTCATCCCAAAACTAGTTATTTACGTCCCTGAGGAATTTTCTCTTCTCATTCCCAGTGAACTCAACAGGTTCCTTTTCAGCAGCTAGGAAATTGGCTATCTCCGCGAACCAAGGCAAATGGGAGTATTGCTTCTTAATCGTGGCGACGAAGTTATCTGATTTGTCGGAGCAACCATCGTCTGCAATACTCAAGTTGCTCTGACCATACAGACCAATCGCACAGACGTGCTCCTGGGGAAGACCGTCATCGAGAGCAGTCTCTTTGTCGATTCTCATTCTGGATAGATGATCTGCGACTCCATTTTCAATACACTTCTTGTCCTTGATATCGAGATCGAACTCTTGAAGCAGAAGGATCCATCCTAAAAAGCGTGGTTTGGAATCTTTCTTGGTCAGCAAGTATCTTAAAGCGGTGTGATCTGTATGAACGATCACCTTAAATCCCACCAAGTAGGACGTAAACTTCTCGAAAGCAAAGACAATGGCCAGGAGCTCCTTTTCGGTTGTGGCATATCGGCTCTGAGCTTCATCCAGTGTCCTGCTCGCATAGTAGATCACATGCAAATTCTTATCTTTTCGCTGCCCCATGACTGCTTCTGCTGCGAAATCTCTTGCATGAGTCATTATTTAGAGGGGGAGATCCCAGTCTGGAGGTTGGACAATTGGAGCACTGACCAAGGCTCCCTTCAATGAGTGGAAGGCAGCCAAGCAATCACTGTCAAAGGCAAACTGAGTTTCCTTGTAGAGGAGTCTGGTGAGTGGTCGAGCAATTTTAGAGAAATCTTGTATAAACTGCCTGTAGAAACTGGCATACCCCAAGAAACTTATGATTCCCTTGACTGTTGTTGGTGGTTGCACGCTCATCATCACTTCAATCTTCGCTTTGTCTACTTCAGTTCCCTTTTCCGAGATCTTATGTCCTAGAACAATCCCGTCTCTGACCATGAAGTGGCACTTCTCCCAGTTCAGAACAAGGTGTTTCTCCTCACACCTCTTGAGTACCCTGCACAGATTAGACAAACATACATCAAAGCAGCTTCCATAGACCCTGAAATCGTCCATGGAAACTTCCATGATGTCTTCTATTAGATCAGTGAAAATAGAACATCATGCAACGTTGGAACGTTGCTCGAGAATTGCACAGGCCGAAAGGCATTCTTTGGTATGCGTATGGTCCATAGGGGTATGTGAAACGTCGTCTTCTCTTGATCATCTGGATGGATGGGAATCTGAAAGAAATCTGAATAACCATCTAAAAAGAAATAGTATGGGTGGTTAGCCAATCTCTCAAGGATTGATCAGTGAAAGGAAGTGGAAAATGATCCTTGCAAGTAGCAGCATTTAATTTACGAAAATCAATGCACATGCGATGTCCAGTTACAGTTCTCCTAGGGATCAGTTCATTCTTTTCATTAGTTATGACAGTTATTCCTCTTTTTTTAGGAAGTACGTGAACGGGGCTAACCCAGTTGTTATCAAAAATCACATAAATTACACCAGCTTCTAGAAGTTTCATTATCTCTTTCTTTACAACATCTTTTAGATTCAGGTTTAGCCTCTGATGTTCTACAGAAGTCATCGATTCATCTTCTAGATGTATTCTATGCATGCACAAATCGGGTGAAATGCCAGAGATACCAGCTAGAGAGTTACCTAATGCCTTGTGATATTTTCTCAATTCGCACAATAGCTTAGCAGTTTCCACATTGTTCAGTTCAGAGTTCACTATGACAGGATATGTGTAATTAGGTTCAAGAAATGCATACCTGAGCCCCGTAGGGAGGGATTTGAGCTCTACCTTTGGAGCTTTCAGCTTGCTCCATGGGTTGTCCACCGGATTGCTCGATGTGGTTGCTCGCTTTGGGGCGGTTGTTTCATTTGGACTGATCCCTTCTTTCTCCCCCAGACTTAAGAAAGCAACTAGCTTCTCCATACTTTTGGCATTGTCGAGCATCTTTTCATAGGCAGCAGCGTCCACACTCGTGATATTGTGCTCAGTCGCGGCCTGTGTCAGAGCCAATTCGAGGGGATCATCTGTTAATATTTCCTCGATCACCCCTTCTTGAGGAAATAGTGCATGATCGACATCTTCAACTCAGTAGGTTTTCCCATTGATCATTTGTTTCTTCAGCAATGAGTTCATTTCTAATTTCATAGCTATGTCTCTGAGATGGAAGTTAATTCTACCTTTCCTTACATCAATGATTGCACCAGCTGTGCAGAGGAAAAGACGTCCTAGAATGAGTGGATCTCTCGTCTCATCATCAACTTCCAAAACTACAAAGTCAGCTGGGATGTAGGCATTGTCAACTCTTACCTGCAGATCCTCTAAAATACCCACTGGTAACTATCACCCCTACTATATTGTAACGACATCCAATTATGTCATTCTCAAAGAAATTTTATATACCATTTCCTAGTATAGCAACAAAATCCATTCTACTAACAACTTAGCAAATACTAGTCTGACTCACCCCTCTACTGATCTAATTTCTTGCATAAAAATAAAGTGCATGCTTTACCTTGGGAGTATCGATCAATGTATGCTTGGACTCTTACCCCTGCAAGTTTCTGAACACTCAAGTAGTCTTCTCTGATCCCTTTCTTCTCCCATTTTCCCTCTTCTTTGAATATCATATATATATATATATATAGTCCAATGACCAATGGTGCTGCTACAGTCCACCTTGTTCATCTTAGTTTTCATTCTTTTGACAAAGTGTAGGTGAATAGTGGGGTCATTAGTAATGTACCTAAACCTCGCTTCCAACAATGTGTGATCATTTCTTTAGAGAATAATAATGGGGTCGCAGGAGACACTTCTACCCCTCTAAACCATTGGAAATCATCTCAATCTTTTATTTCTAGATGCCTAAGAGAGAGAGAAGGAAATCAGAAACACATAGAATTTTGCCTTCCAAACTTGCAGGAGGACTCCGATCTAGTGTATACCAAGCCCCAAAGCAAACAAATAATGTCAAAATTAGGTTGGAAATCAGCTTCAGTTCCTTCAAACTTTCTAAGCAAGTGTAGTCTAATGGCAGGATGATCCACTTTGGTATCTGTAGTAATCTCTGCAATCAGGATTTCTAAGAATGGTGCTTATATTGTGGTTAGTCAATAGATTAAAGTGTGATCATAATCCCATTCTTGACTCAATAAATTTTTTGAAAAAACTTATAGATATAATAGATAAATATAATAGATAAAAAAACTCAAAATAAATAAAAAAACATTACCGAACGTCCCCTAGACTTAAATAACACTGTCCCTTGTGTTATCCCGTCCTGGTTTGATTAGGAAAAACTATATCATAATTTAAAATGTTAGAGAATAAGTCGAGATTATTAAACTCCAAAAGGAGTGTCGATCGACGGGGTGATGTGAATGTCGACCGATGGTAAACCATCCAAGCCGTCAACCGATAGTGAGCTGATGTAATCGACCGATGGTGATCTCGAACAGTCCACTTCTTCTCCTAAATACCTTCAAATATAATAAAATCCGAAATTTAAACTAGCAAAATTAAAAACCAATTAAAAACATACTAAACAGTGGATTTCCTCCCACTAAGCGCTTGGTTCTCTTCTGTTTTCCAATTGCCTCAAATTTGCTCATCCTTTCCTCAAGGCGATCAATATCTCTTTTGACAAAACTGATCATGTTGTGTGTTTGGATTCTTCCACCTTCCAGTCTTATGTTGATGTCCTTTATCATGGTTTTTTGAGCTGTATATACTTCATCCAACTTATCCTCAAGCACTTTAGCGGTGACCAGGTGAGATCTGGGTGGTGCGTCGATCGATGCTCTATCGTCAATTTCCCTTTTGGTCTCATGATCTTTTAACTTCTCCACAGCAGTTTCTGTTGCATTCATCCTTCCCTGAAGGTGTTGAATACATGTCTGTATCATTCCAATTCTGGCATATGTTGTCTTTGAAATGTCATCCAAGCTCTTGGACGTATCTTACTTCATCAAGTCTAGAGAAAATTGAATGTCATTAGGATGGTCTAGTAAGAATTTCTCAGTTACCAGCCTTTCTTCAGGCAATGCTTGTTGAGTGTCGATCGATGGGATAATGCGTACGTCGGTCGATTTCA
Organism: Eruca vesicaria subsp. sativa; assembly: GCA_932364175.1. Lineage (NCBI taxonomy): Eukaryota > Viridiplantae > Streptophyta > Magnoliopsida > Brassicales > Brassicaceae > Eruca > Eruca vesicaria. Next base: position 96,279 of record CAKOAT010113821.1, read on the forward strand.
GATGTGCTACTCTAATCAGGTGTTGTTTCTGAATGATCTGATGAGTGGCATCCATCTTTTCCTTCACCTCCTCCATGCATGTGGTTAACCAGCCAATACTGTTGTTGAATGGATGGTAAAGATCATCGAACCTCATGTAATAGTCATCCATCTACATCTCATGGGCTCTATAGATTCCTTGTACCATGTTATCAACTTATGCTCTCCTGTATGTTGCTGTATTTGGCAAGGTTATGTCAAGATACTCTGCTAATTCTGGTAGGCGAATGTTAATTAACCAAACTGCGCTGCTCTTTCCAAAATTTCTCTAATGTCCTCCTTGGACACGTTGACGATTTTCCCATCCATAGCTCGTGCGTTGTCTTTCTCATCTCTGTAGATGCCATATTCGTCTCTCTTTTCCCAACAAAATCTCCTTCTTACATTGTCATTATCGGCTCTATAACCATGTTTGGTAAGACCGTCGATCGATTCAGGAGGTATCCTGTCGATCGATGTTGGAGCTGTTTAATCGTTCGATCTGCCGAAGTTTTGGAATTCCATAACTCATAAACTTTGAGCTCAGATTTTTCGTCTCATGGAAATTTATCATCGATCAATGCATATAATTTGCCGTCGATTGATGCTTGTTTGTCTGCACGATTCACATGCTGATGACCGAAGTGTTTTATGCTCTATTAGCCATAGCAAGAATATCTGCTATCTTCTTTAGAGACATATAGAATTCTTCCATCCATATCTCTTGCGTAACCTTTTGGATCCCTTGGTATACCAAACTCATCTGGTCATAGATAGCCATCATTGTCAAAATCTACTTTTGAATCTGGTTTGGGCTCTACTTTGTGTCCAATATCGATCGATAGTGCAAGGTAAAATAAATGCGAGTGAACACCTTGTTCACCTTATTGATTTTTATTTTGACAAAGTGAAGGCGAATATTGGGGTCATAGATAATGTACCTACCCCTCTACATCTCAGGAAATCATCTCAATCTTTTCTTCTCTTTTTTTTATTGATAAAAGAGAGGAGAGGAAGAAACCAGAAATTTACAGACTCATACATTTCAGGCTTGGAGGAGGAATCTGATCCAATGTATACCAAGCCCCAAAGCAAGAAAAGTAGTCAGATTACGGTTGGAGGTTAGCTTTGCTTCCTTCAAACTTTCTAAGCAAGTGTGGTCTAATGGTCAGGTGATCCACTTTAGTATTTCTAGTATAATCTGTTGTCAACAAATCTAAGAATGGTGCTGATGCGTGGTTAGATAATAAGTAAGAACTTTTCAAAATGAACATAATCCCTTTTAAAATATTTTTTTTTTTTGTTTTTTTAGGAAAAACACTTAAAGTAAATCGAAAGAAACAAAAAAATAAGATTTAAGTAGCTACCTCCCCCAGACTTAAATTACACTGTCCCAGTGTAACAAGCCTAAGATTGGTTGGAAAAAGAGAGATAAAAATAAAAATAAAGTTAAGAGAAAGAAAATGAGCGTTCTGACCTCCCTTAATACGGAATCGATCGATCGACAGTTAAATAGTCGATCGATGAAATGAACATGATATCAACCGATCAGGTAATATCAAGATCGATCGATGGGGAAATGGCCAGGGTCGATTCATCACGTTGAAAATGGTCTAAGCCATCTAATTTGTAAATTTTGTTAGATCTGTTAGACATGCAAAACACAAACGAAAAATAAGCAAATAGTCTGAAAACATAAACATAATAAGACGTAGGTCCTAATAATCCGAAAAAGTTCATGAAAAAGATAGAAATAGTCAGAGATAGCAAGGGATAGAAGTGTTAGGACTACTCGGTGTACTCATCATTCTCATCGTCGTCTCCAGTCTATGTGGCTCTGCGCTGGCGAGAAGGTCCTGCAGCTGACGGCGAACTCGTTCTAACACTCCCTCTGCTCCTGCAAGGAGGTCTGGTCAGCCTGGACCAAATGGCTCTAAGTGCATCAACCACGACGCGCTGCAAGTCTCCCTGCTGCATCTGGACATCGGGTATAGCTGGGAAATCAGGAAGTGGGGGCTCCTGCGCTGCTCGAGCTCGACAGGGGCCGGGAACTCGTCAGGATGCCGCATCAGGATCGCGCAAAAGGTGCTAAGCTGGCTCGAAGTGGAGATACTCGAGATTGTCCTCGTCAAAGTCGGCGATCTCGTTGGTTGGGCAGTGGGAGCAGACGCATCCTTTAACCAAACTGAAACACCAGATATGGTCCTCCTTGAGCCAACTCGAGCTCGACAGAAGCTCCACTACATGCTCAGCAAAGATGGCGCCAAGGTTAGGTGTGATGACGCCACTCTCCTCATCATATGTGCGCAGGTCAACTATACCATCCAAAGCACAGAAGAGGAGTGTGAGATGCTGCATCCGTACCATGTGTGGCTCTATCTTGCACAACAAAGTGTTGGCAATGGCCCGCAAGAAGTAGTGCACAGTCGGATGACGAATGCCCGTCATGGTGGACTTGTTGGCATTCAGATCACTTGTACCAATGAGTTCCTAGAACTCGTGCATCTTGGGAAAAGGGGGAACAACACCACTAGCAGCTGCACTATCCTCAAAACCGTAGAGCACACAAAGCTCAGGGATACTGATACGGTATCTCCTGCCTCGTGCGAAGAAAAATAACACGCCACTAGCTGCAGTCTTCGTCCTCGGGTTCGTGTAGGTGAGCTGGGCGGTGGCCAGAAACTGACGAACAAGGGCTGGGTAGATATCGTACGGGTATGTGGCCTTGGTGCCAAAAGCTAACTACTCGATCATGCTCAGGATGCCCTTCTTCATACTGAAGCGTCTGATAGTGGCTGAGTCGATGAAACGATTGGGCACAATGCGTACCTGTGGGAACCGAAATCCACACTGTCGATTTTCCGTCAAATATGGAAACTTAGGGCGAAACCCTAATTTTCCCGAGGTCCTGGATCTCTGCGGAAATCACTAAAACAAACGAGTTTAAAGGAATATGGATGAACAACAAGAATAAAGAGGTAAGAAATCGTAAGAAAGCTTTTATTGAATAAGAATCGACAACTGTTAC
>CAKOAT010113821.1:107099-122397 GCA_932364175.1 Eruca vesicaria subsp. sativa
GGCTTAGATCGCCAGCAGGCGAACTAGTCGTGACTAGTTCGCGTTCTGCGGCGGTTTCGGTTTTTCGCGGTTTTGCAAAACGAGTTCTCGAGTTTTATAAAACGATCTTTGAGTTTTATAAAACGATCTTCGAGTTTTTATAAAACGATCTCTTGAGTTTTATAAAACGATCTTCGAGTTTTTATAAAACGATCTTCGAGTTTTATAAAACGATCTTCGAGTTTTTATAAAACGATCTCTCGAGTTTTATAAAATGATCTCTCGAGTTTTATAAAACGATCTCTCGAGTTTTATAAAACGATCTTCGAGTTTTACAAAACGATCTTCGAGTCTTTATAAAACGATCTCCGAGTTTTATAAAATGATCTCTCGAGTTTTATAAAACGATCTTCGAGTTTCATAAAACGATCTTCGAGTTTTTACAAAACGATCTTCGAGTTTTATAAAACGGTATTAATCATTTTATAAAATGATTTTGCGGAAAATAATGGTTCCATCTTTTACAGAAGCTATCGCAGACGTTGATTTCGAGATTACGGTTTTCGACACCAACAGTACCCCCAGTCATGCATTGTAGAACAGACTGTCATAGTCGTCCCACACGTCAGAGAATTTGCAGTGGAGGCATTTAGCGCTCCTGACTGCAGCGGCGGGATCCGGGAAATGCGGAAACGTGACAATCAGGGTCTCGTCGTCGCGAGGCCATGGTGGTGATTCATCACGTTGCGGCAATGGAGGGTTCGGGGGCACGTTCCGTGATGGTCCTGCTCGATCGAGGTGCTGCTTCGTCCTCCTTACTCTCTGTGGTTGCATCTGCAAACACATAGATAGGAATAAAAGAGGAATTAGTAAACAGATCATGAATCGATCAATGTCCACAGCATCAGATCGATCGAAGAAAAACCGATGTATCGATCAGGAACATTTCATCGATCGACACGACTAGAAACGTGTCGATCGATGTCTCATCACGAAACCTGCAACAAGGATCACTCAACCAAAATCGCGATATCAACTCAAATCAAACGCATGAATCTGTTCGTAAACCCTATTCTAGCAACCTAATAACCCTTAACATCTCAAAATCGCGCCCAATCAAGAAAGTTTATCCAATCCCCAAAGCCTTAACCGAAAAAGTAAGAAATACAGAATTTCAGGAGTATACCTTGTAGATCTGCAAAAAGAGTGAGAAAGATGAACATAGGATCGAAAAACAAGTTGATTGAGTGGAGAAACGAAAGGAATTCGTAAAAAAACGAGAGGGAAATGAGAGGTTTTTATTGTTGATAGGGTTTTAGAATGGAGGAAGAAACTCCTTATGTCTAGTTAAATGATAATCGACTTCGGGATGTCTGAATCAATCGATGCACAAACTTGTGTCGATCGATGGGAATCCGCGAAACTAATACTCAACTATAAAAATTAAAATCTATTAAATATATATATAATGTATTTTTTTTTAAAAAGATTGATTGTTAGAATGGGCATTAAGCGCTTATTTTTAGTCTTTAGCTTGACTAAAGGAATTTATGATTCCGTAGGTGTGGGGACGTGTCGTATTGTGCATGGAGCGGGTGGCGAACCTCAATAATGGTTTACTCGTTGGCCGTTTACGGTAAATTCTTCGCCGTTCTTACCGATCAGAGTGATAGCTCCGGACGGTTTAACGTCAGCAATTGTGAAAGGTCCTGACCAACGAGAACGAAGTTTTCCGGGAAACAGAGTTAGCCGAGAATTGGATAAAAGCACTTGGTCATTTGATTCAAAGTGTCGCGATAAGATCTTCTTATCGTGGTAGGATTTTGTCTTTTCCTTGTATATCTTTCAATTCTCGTAGGCTAGATGTCTGATCTCGTCCAGTTCATTGAGCTAAATAACTCTTTTCTCAGCAGCTGGTTTGATGTCGAAGTTTAATAACTTAATCGCCCAAGCTGCTTTATGCTTTAACTCAAGCGGGAGATGGCATGATTTTCCGTAGAGCAGGTGGAAAGGTGTTGTTCCTAACGGAGTCTTAAATGCAGTTTGGTATGCCCTAATCGCATTGTCCAATTTGCGGGACCAATCTTTCCTCGATGTTCCGACTGTATTTTCTAGGATTTCCTTAATCTGACTGTTTGAAACTTTAACTTGCCCACTCGTCTATGGATGGTAAGGTGTGGCAAATCTATGGTAAACACCATTCTTTTTAAGCAATTGTTCAAATATCTTATTAATGAAATGGGTTCCGCCATCGCTTATCACGACTCGTGGAACTCCAAATCGCGGAAAAATGATGCTCTTGAAAAGCTTAATGACCACATAAGTGTCGTTCGTTGGAGAAGCAACAGCTTCTACCCATTTGGATACGTAGTCAACAGCGACTTGTATGTATCTATTTCCATACGAGGATGGGAATGGACCCATGAAATTAATTCCCCAGCAATCAAATAATTCTACTTCTAGAATCTGTTCCATTTCATGTCTTTTGCTGATCTTTCCTCGCCTTTGGCATATTTCACATTGTATTATATGGTTCTGAACATCGCGAAATGTTGTTGGCCACCAAAAGCCTGCTTGGAGGATTTCTGAAACAGTTTTGAAGGTGGCAAAATGTCCCGCATAATCTGATCTGTGACATTGGAAAATGATATCGGGGATTTCTGCTTCGGATACGCAGCGTCTGTATATCCCATCAGCGCAGTGTTTGTAAAGGTCGGGTTCATCCCAATGATATCTCCTGACCTCTCTCAGGAATTTCTTCCTCATATATCCCTTAAGTCCTTCTGGTTCAACATTGACTGCTAAATAGTTAACTATATCAGCATACCAAGGTCTATCCTTAGAGCTCTTGGCGATTGCGCACACTTCCTTGCTCGATTTTTCATCCCTAATGGGATCAGGTTCGGAACTCACGGCATTGCAAGCAACCTGAACTTTCACATCGATGGCGATTCTTATAGTGGCAAAATCTTGAGCAAGGCGATCACTGTCGTCGATCGACTCAAGATGCGTTGAATCGACCGACAGGTTGTCACCAACAACGATTGACTGGATGCTATGCGGATCGATCGACACGTTTTCGGAGGCAAGAGAAATATGTCCTATAAACGTGTGGTCTGTCTGTTCCACATTCTCTGTCGGAAAGAGTTCGTTAATAGGGACGTCATCTTCTACCCTTATCCGAGATAGATGATCCGCTGCTCTGTTGTCAACTCCGCGCTTATCTTTTATCTCTATATCGAATTCTTGGCGAGGCAGGATCCATCGTATTAGGCGTGGTTTTGCGTCTTTCTTTTGCATCAAATATTTTATGGCGGCGTTGTCGGTGTGCCCAATTGTACGAGAGCCAACCAAATATTGGCGGAATTTTTCAAATGCGTAAACTACAACAAGTAGTTCTTTCTCTGTTGTTGCATAATTCTGTTGCGCCTCGTCGAGTGTGCGACTGGCGTAATATATTGCATGCAGATTTCTATCTTTCCTTTGACCTAATACTTCTCCTACAGCGAAATCACAGGCGTCGCACATAATTTCGAATGGAAGATCCCAATCGGGTGCCTGAACGATGGGAGCATAGATAAGAGAATTTTTCAACTCGTCAAAAGCTGTTGGTGTCAAAATCGGACACGACAGAATCAATAGCTAAAAGTCTCTGCAAAAATAAAAATACATTTTATAAAACTCGAGAAATTGTTTTATAAAACCCGAGAAGTCGTTTTATAAAACTCGAGAAATCATTTTAAAAAACCCTAGAAATCGTTGTATAGATTCAAAAGAAATTTCCGAACAAAGGAAATCTGCGGAAAACTCAGAAATCGTTATCTTGGAAGAACGAAACAAACGCCGATTACACGATCGTCTGAGTTAAGCACAAAACCGCGAAAAACCGCATCCACCGTAAACTGCGAGCTAGTCACATCACGACTAGCTCGCCGTACGGCGAGCTAGTCCCATCATGCGTAGCTCGCCGTACGGTGAGCTGAACCTGTCCGGTTCGGCTCGTCGTACATCAAGACGACCATCCTGAGCCTCGATATCCCACGTCCTCGATTCAAGGCATACGTCCTTCGACACGATCATGTTCCGAACCACGGTCGAAATGTCTCCCGTTACGTCTCGATCCGTCCTATCGTTCAAGTTTTCTCGAAAAGAACTCAAGGAAATCATATAAAATGGCAACGGTTAAACGAAACACCGAACATTTCCTAAACTATACGATTTATTCGAATTTATCTTAAAATAGTAAAAAACGCGTTTTTAATAAAAAACGTAGAGTGAATCGTAAAAATGGCAACGATTAATCGAAAAACGAATGTAGCTAAACTTTATGATTAACTCAAAGAATTTATTAAAAATGGCATCGGATCAGGAAATGATCTCGTATAAAGTCGTAAAACAGATTTGTCGCAAAACGGCTCAAAAGATCTTAAAACGTGATAAAAGCCCATCTCGCGATTTTAACGAAATCTAACCCGGAGATAAAATAACGCTTTGACAATTTATCTGCAGGAGAAAGATAAATGTCAAATTTGAAGATAAATGTCAAGTTTGAAGATAAATAAAAGATTTCCGAGGGAGAAAAGGAAAAATAGAGATAAATAGAAGATTCTCGATAAACTCGAATCTGGGCGAAATGGAAGGACCAAACCGCCAAGGAAGGGAGTATATAAGCCAGAGGCATAGGGCAGAAGCAGGGGACAAAATTCAGAGCTCTCATCTGAGACTTTTACAACTTTTTCTAGACTTAGAATTTTCCGCACTTAGAAACTTAGGCTTTTTTCTCGACAAGTTCGGTTTCTATGACTGGCGCTCAATTACTAGACGAACTCTCCCAGGCAGTTCGATCTCTGGTCCAGCTCTATCAACTGAACTACGTTCGACTTGATCCTCAAAAGGGGTACGTACGCAGCCTTTCATAAGGTTCAGTCTTGCAATGTTTGGCGTTTCGTTTAACCGTTGCCGTTTTATACGATTTACTCGAGGTTTCACTAAAAATGCATGTTTTACGATTTTTATAAAAATTCTCGAGTTAATCGTATAGTTTGGCAATGTTTGGCGTTTCGTTTAACCGTTGCCGTTTTATACGATTTACTCGAGGTTCTACTAAAAATCGTAAAACACACGTTTTTAGTGAAACGACGAGTAAATCGTATAAAACGGCAACGGTTAAACAAAACATCGAACATTGCCAAACCATACAATTAACTCAAGATGTTTACTAAAAAATACATTTTATATATATTTAATAATCCCCAATTCCTACTATAGGCTTGATGTAAAGTGATATCACTCAAATGTTTAATCCTAAGATGTGAATTACTCCCTCAAATAAGAGGTTCAGTTTTAGCATTTAGGGATCGAATCCACAGGGAACTAAGGAACACAATAGATATAATCCTAAATGATTATGCTAGGTTGAATATGTTTAAAAATAGTAAAATTGCAGTTTTGTAAGCAATGGTAAGTTGCTTAAGAGAATAGGTTTTAGATTTGAAACAATAAAAGAAAGTAGTTAGATTCAAGGTTGCTATTCAGATAATCAGAATTATAATGCTATAGATGTTATAATGAATTGCTTGAAAGATATATGAGAACTATGATTCTTAGATAGATCTAATAGCAGTCACTAAATATACACATCCATTGATCTTATTACCGGCAATATCGACCGATGGTAAGATCCCCAGATCGGACGATATAGGTTGCCGTCGATCGATGACTCTATAGGAGTATCGATCAATATAGCATAAAATCAAATCAAAACTGTGTTCACTAAGATCATAGACCGGCTCTTGACAACCCTAGAGGATCTAAGCTCATGCCAAATGATTTCAAGACAATGATCAACAAGTTAAATCACATCCATGATCATACTCTAGGTAGCTACTCTAGTGTAAGCAAGGGTTCATTTGGATAATGAATATCAACAGTTCAACATTCCATAGTTGGGGCTAATCACTCATAACTATTTGAACCCTAAATCTAACAAAGAAATCTACTCAGACATAGCTGAGAAATTCATAACAACTAGGTAATAATAGAAACTCACAGATTAGAGGATTGAACTTTTGGTTCTTGGAACAACAAATCTCTTTGTGTGTTTCCTCTAAATCTAGAATTCTATAACCTTTTAGAAATTAAGATGAAAAGAAATACTTTATAGAATATAACAAAGTAACAAGAAAAGTATGCAAAGCTTATCAGGTACAAAAGTAACTAGAACAATAGAAACATTCAAAAGGCATGCAGGGCATGTAAAAGCACGTCTAGCCAAACACAATGGCAAAAACTATAAATATGTGTTCCATTAGGTTAAAAACTCGTCAGGGGCATTATTGTAATATTGGGAAAACTTGGGCTACAAGTCGGCCAAGTTGAACTTGTTCTCCACGCATCATATCGATCAATGGTACATGGTGTACATCTACTTCATCTTCAATAGAAGCGTCATCGATCGATTGCACAGAGTGTGTATCGATCGATATTTGTCTTTATTGTCGGATCTTCATAGTCATCTCAGAAAACTCTTCTTTAAGTTCCAAAAGGGCACCTAAATCATCACTTTACTCCAAAATGATCCTGAACCTGAAAACATACCTAATAGACTCCAAAACATATATAAAACTTATAAAAACATATCAATACCATGGCTAAAAGCGGGTCAAAATAATGGTTTATCAACTCCCCCAGACTTAACCTTTTGCTTGTCCTCAAGCAAACTATTAGTGTTTTGGAAGAAGTTTAAAAATAGTAGGGACTTAATAAAATCTTTAGCTCTAAGATCATTACTTGTACTTTATTACAAGCCACATCTCGTATTACTAACTACAGAAGTACATTATACCATATCCTAGCTTAGCAACCAAATGTATCTAGCCAATCAACTTAAACAATCTTGTCTGTCTATCCCCTCTACTGATTTCATTTATGCATAAAATAAAGGTGTAGGCTTTACCTTGGGAGTATCGATCAAAGAACACTTAGATTCAACTCATACAAGTTTCAGGCATTCTCATCTTGGTTCTTTTCTCCCTTTATCCCCCTTCTCTGAATCCCAAACTTTCTTTTCTCTTATATCAATCCCAATGAACAACAAATGTTCATCTTATTGATCTTTCAAATTTTGTAGTCACTTTTTGACAAAGTGTAGGCGAATAGTGAGGTCATAGGTAATGTACCTCTCGCTCGCTTCCACAATGTGTGATCATTCCTTTGATTTAGAATAGTGGAGTCATGGGTAATGTACCTCTCCCTCTGCCTCTCAGGAAATCATCTCAATCTTTTATTTTCTGGGGATGCCAAAGGACGGAGAGAAGGAAACCAAAATTTTTGAGACTTTTACCTTCCAGACTTGCATGAGGATTCCGATCCCTTGTATACAAAGCCCCAAGACAAGAAATAGATGTCAGGTTAGGTTGGAAATCAGCTTTGGTTCTTCCAAACAATCATGAAAAGTGTTTTCATAGGATCATCAGTGATCCACTTTAGCATCTATAGTACTTTCTGCAATCAACAATTCTAAGAATGGTGCTAAAGAGTAGTAAGATAAAAAGCAAAAGAAAAGAAATTTGAAATATTTTTGTCCCTTTCTTAACTCGATAAAACCGATTTTTGAAAACTTTTTAAAGAGATCAAAAAGGTAAAGTAGCATCAGTAATTCACTCCCGCCCCCCAGACTTAAATCATACACTGTCCTTAGTGTATAACTAGTCGGAGTTAGAGCATAAGAAATAATAAATGTGTAACTGATATCGAAATTGTGAACAATATACCTGACCGATGTTAGTATCGATCGATGGTGAGTCACTTCCATCGATCGTCATGGATAGGGTTATGTCGGGCGATGTAGACAGGGTCTCATCGGTCGATAGAGGTAGTGATCGTGTAGCTATGTTCCTAAAAAGAAATAAAAATGAAAGTGATAAGTAAAAATAAAACAAAACTAAGTAAGAAAATACCTAACAGTGGGTTGCCTCCCACTCAGCGCTTATATAAAGTCATTTAGCTTGACTATGGAGGTATGGTGGCTAGTGAGGTGGGTTGCAGGTACTTGTTGGGAAACAAGTATCCTCCTTGTCTTGTGATTCATCAAACCATTAAGTTAAAAAGCTTCTTGTGGCTTTCTCGCTTCGGTTCATACTAGCTTTCACACCATGCACTTCAGTTTGGATCCTTTCTAAACACTCTTCTAGGATGGCAATGCTGTACTGATGATGCCAAAGCATGTTGTAGATGTGTTCTGCATTCAGCTGCGTCGTGTCGTGGTGTGGGGTCTCGTTGGTTGATTCTAGAAGTTTCATATCGGTCGATGTGTTGTGGTTTTCATCGATCGATGGGTCAGGGTCAGGTCAGCGGGTGAGCTGTTTTTGAATATCTTCTACCTCCTTCTGGGTGAGTCATCGATCGATAGCCTCTGTAAGTGACTCTCGATAGGTGCGTCAAAGGTTGTGTCGATTGATGTTGATGGTGCTGCATCGGTCGATGGTCGTCTCTGAGATTCAAGTTGTGTACGCAATATGTTGACTTCTTCTTGTAGGGCTTCTCTTTCTTTTCGTTCTAAGTCATTGCTAGACGTAATCCATAGTAGTTCTCCTCGAAGTCTCGATATGACTTTCTACAGTTCTAGGCCTAATCATGCTTTCTCCCAGTTGTGTTCACTGGTTCTCTCATTCATCATGTCGGTAACCTCTTTTTCTGTGTAGAGCTTGAAATCTGGAACTCCTTTAGCATATTGTTCAGCATGCTCCGGTAAGCAGAAACAAGAGCGCCCAAATAGTGAGGCCCTTTTCAGCAGTTTCTCAATGTCTTCTTTGTAGACATGGATGATATCTCCGTTGACCTCTCTGGCATAACCAGCTTCATCTCTGTAGACACCAAATTCGTCTTTCTTTTCCCAGGAGAAACGACGAACTCCGTTTGAAAGCTCTCTTCCCAAACTCGCGTTGTATATGGGTCGATGCTCGTCGCCATGCATCGATCGATGCTCGCTGAAATTGGTGCTGATCGTTAGGGTAGCGGGGTGGTTGGGTGTAGGGGTTGACTCGTCTTCGTGGGATATCAGAATGGTTCTTCCATCTTGTTCTCGTGCATGACCTTCTGGATCCCTGAAAATACCATATTCATCCGGAATTAGTGAAGTAAAATCGATAGTATGTGTTTGTACCTCGGATGGTGTTGATTCTATATCGATCGATGGTGGGGCTGGTGCATCGGTCGATCTGTTGAGGAACATGTTGGTCAATGGCTGGTGCTCCGTGTCGGTCGATACGGGTGCTCAGGTCGGATCGCGGATGGTAGTGGTGCTGTATCTACGGCAAAACTCTCATGATAACTGCTCGCCCAGCTTCTAATTGAGTAATTTTCGTCTCGTGGTTCGTGTGGACATAGACTTGTGCGCAGTAAGGTTCGTCGCTCGTTGAGTCAAAACTTTGTTTGAGCGATCTGGGTTGGGGTATATCGGTCGATGGAGAAGGGTCTTCATCGGTCGATGGTTGGAAGATGAAAGATGGGAGAGGAAGTCTGAATTTTTCTTCTCGAAGAAATCTATACTCTGTGGCTCGTTCCTCTTCATAATCTCCATCGTACTCCTCCTGAGTAGTGATTCTAGCTAACTCGGCATGTAATGATCGTTTTCCCAATCATTGGTGCTAAAATCGCCGTCTGGAAGCTCTTCCTCGATCTTCTGGAATAGCGTATCGATCGATGACCATTTGTATTTATCTGTCGATTCTGGTCGGCTGGTATCGGTCGATGGTAGAAGACTGCCATCGGTCGATACGTCTGGATCGGTTTCATACTCGGCCATGGAATCATACTCGTGGGCACAAAAACATGTTGCTACGAGTGCTGGGTTCTTCATTCTTGGAAACTTGATGACTGGAACAGGATTGTAATGGATGGTAGGGTTGATGAGTGTTAGACAGAGCTTGTTGGTTTTGAGATCACAAACGGCTCCAACTGTGGCTAAAAAGGCTCTTCCAAGTAGTAGAGAAGTCTTGAAGTTGAGCTTGTTGGCTAGAACATAGAAGTTTGTAGGAATTAGGGTTTCTCCAATCTGTACCTCAAGGTTTCTAACTATTCCTCCAGAGCTCTGCTGAGAACAATCCACAAAGATAAAGGATTCTTCACTAGGCTCGATCTTCAGACCTAGCTGGTCTGCCATAAGCTTGGGTAGGATGCTGACTCCAGATCCTGTATCACATAGGGCACAAGGGAAATCAACACCTCTTATGGAACATGGTATTGTGAACTTCCCTGGGTCGCTTTTCTTCTCCAGTGTGGTCTTCTTCTTAAGACTGTCTCTGACTTGATGAAGCATCCTCCTTATGTCTTCTTCTGTCTCTCTTGTTTCTCTGAAAAACATCCACAATCTGTGTGAAAAGTAGGCTTCTTCAAAAGGCTTCTCTTTAGGTATTCTGAGAACTCTTCTTCTGAAGCTTGACAATTCTTTCTCATTAGCTTCCCTTTTATAAGGCTTTGCTATCTTCTCTTTCCTTTTTCTGAGAACTCTTCCAGTAGTTTCCTTTTCTATCTCCATGGACTCAAAGATATCCGTGGGTCTCTCCAAGATGGCTTTCTGAGGGCTTCTAGTAGTGTAATATCGCTCCCGGAATGTGTCAATACGTGCACCATCTATCTTGGGGAGTTGCACTCGGCGGTAGGGTACCGTGTATCGAGCGACACTGACTGGAGGGCGTGGCTCGATAGCATGGTATTCATGTCGATCGGTAGGAGGGTAATCATGTCGGTCGATGTCTTGCGTTTCGATCTTGACAGGGACGGGCGGATGTGGGTGACGTGCTGCGAAAGCTTCATGAGTCATAGTCAGGACGGTACTGCACTCGTACGGGTACTCGTCTAAGTCCATCAATCGACACTCATCAAAGTCTATCGATCGATGTACATGGGATGGGATGGTCGATGATCACGGTGTGATATTGATCGATAGTAGTCGCGAACGAAGTCTCTCTCATCATCAGATTGCTGAATCTCTTCTACTACCTCTTGCCAAAAATCATCATCCAGGATGGCATTGATGTTATCGTTGTTGGCAAGCTTCTGCTTCCTTTGGGATTCTACTGTCTGAAACACTTGAGTCTCCAGCTTCTTCATATGGGTGTTTAACCTATCTAGCTCTTTTTGGAGTGTGTTCTAGACGGAGTCGATCTTCCCATTGAAGTCTGTCTGGAGTTTCTGCTGACTCTCAAGGACCTTGTCAAGCATCTCTTCCAGTTTAGTATCTTGGGTGGGTGGGTGTGGGTTGGAGTAGAATGAGTTTCCATAGCTCCTGTTATTGTTGGGGTTGCTGCTACTGAAGGTGTTGGACTTCTGTGAATTCTGGTTGAAGTTTCTTTTCTGTCCTGTGAAGTTTTCGTATCCTCCTTGGTTACCAGACCTCTGAGAACCAGCTCCACTGACCCAGTTCACATCTTCTTCTATATAATCTTCATTTGCAGTCTCTGCATCCTCCACTGAACATATCTGCTTGTTTATCAACTTCTGAATGGTATCCAGCTGTGCTTGTACTTCATTGATGTATTCCTTCCCAAGGAATGATGTAGCTTTTGTCTTCATGAAGTTCTTAGTGCTGTTGCTGGAAGCTAAGTTATCAATTAACTTCTTAGCCTCTTGTGGATTCCTGGTGTTGAAGTTGCCTTCACTAGCTGTATCAAGAGCTCTCTGATAGTTCAATGTGATGCCTCTATAGAAAGTGCAAAGAAGTTGCACTTTGTTGAAACCGTGGTGTGGGCAATCTCTTTGGTAGGACTTGAATCTATTCCATGCATCTTTGAATGACTCTTCAGGATTCTGAGGGAATGTAGCAATCTTTTTCCTCCATTCTCCAGTGCGTGACACATCAAAGATGTTACGCAGGAATGCTTTCTTGATGTCACTCTAGGTTGTGAGAGAACCTGGTGGTAGTTGTCTAAGCTACTGAAAAGCTTCTCCAGATAGAGAGTACTTGAAAAACTTGCATAGAAGATAGTCTTGAGGGACTCCATTGGCTTTTATGACGGTTATGAGATCCTCAAATCTCTCCAGATGGTCCATAGGGTGCTCATTGGACAACCCACAGAAGGGTATTTGTCCTACAAGGGTGTAGTACTGCGGCTTAAGCTCGAAATCTCCTCTCTGAATAGTAGGAGGGTGGATGGGTGATCGGTTGGAATAAAACTGATCTGGACGGTTGTAGTCAGCCAAAGATCTAGCTTGGTTAGCCTCTTCTACAGGTTGAATGATGTCTATAGGTGCAGTCTCTTCCTCAGGTATGATCTCCTTCTGAGCATTCAGCTTCTGACCTGCTCATTACGCAGGTGACCATCTCGATCACGCAGGTCGCCATTCTCATCGGTAGTGAGAATAATAGGCGCTACCATGTCTCGCCGGTTAGTATCGATCGATGTAAGATGAGGTATATCGATTGATGTCGGATGAAAGGTATTGGTCGACGAATGGTTGTTGATGTCGAGCGATGTGGCGGCGAGAGTATCGGTCAACGTTGAAGGTGTCTCGGTCGACTGTGGTAGGCTAGTATCGGTCGACAGGGATGTGTTGATGTCGATCGATGAGGAGCATAGGTCTTTGCGGATGCTACGTTCCAAGCCGTGATGATCTTCTGAGTACAAAAGGTGTTTGTTCTTGTTGCTTCTAGTACTGCTGGGCATGTACCTGAAAAAGACAAGAAAATTTTTTTGGTGTCAGAAGATAATTAAACAATAAAAGAAAAATAACCTAGACCTAATTAGATTAAATCTAATGTTATCAAAGTTCCCCGGCAACGGCGCCTAATTTGATATCACTCAAATGTTTAACCCTAAGAAGTGAATTACTCTCTCAAGTAAGAGGTTCAGTTGTAGTACTTAGGGATCGAATCCACAGGGAACTAAGGAACACAATAGATATAATCCTAAATGATTATGCTAGGTTGAATAGGTTTAAAAATAGTAAAATTGCAGTTTTGTAAGCAATGGTAAATTGCTTAAGAAAATGTGTTTTAGATTTGAAACAATTAAAGAAAGTAGTTAGATTCAAGGTTGCTATTCAGATAATCATGATTGTAATGCTATAGATGTTTTAATGAATTGCTTGCAAGATATATGAGAACTTTGATTCTTAGATAGATCTAATAGCAGTCGCTAAATAGACACATCCATTGATCTTATTACCGGCAATATCGACCGATGGTAAGATCCCCAGATTGGACGATATAGGTTGCCGTCGATCGATGACTCTATAGGAGTATCGATCGATATAGCATAAAATCGAATCAAAACTGTGTTCACCAAGATCATAGACCAACTCTCGCACAACTCTAGAGGATCAAAGCTCATGCCAAATGATTTCATGACAATGATTAACAAGTTAAATCACATCCATGATCATACTCTAGGTAGCTACTCTAAAGTAAGCATTAGGGTTCATTTGGATAATGAATATCAATTGTTCAATATTCCATAGTTGGGGATAATCCCTCATAACTATTTGAACCCTAAATCTAACAAAGAAATCTACTCAGACATAGCTGAGAGATTCATAACAACTAGGTAATAATAGAAACTCATAGATTAGAGGATTGAACTTTTGGTTCTTGGAACAACAAATCTCTGTGTGTGTTTCCCCAAAATCTAGAATTCTATAACCTTTTAGAAATTAAGATGAAAAGACATACTTTATAGAATAGAACAAAGTAACAAGAAAAGTATGCAAATCTTTTCAGGTACAAAAGTAACTAGAACAATAGAAACATTAAAAAGGCATGCAAAGCATGTAAAAGAACGTCTAGCCAAACACAATGGCAAAAACTATAAATAAGTGTTCCATTAGGTTAAAAACTCGTCAGGGGCATTACCGTAATATTGGGAAGACTTGGGCTTCAAGTCGACCAAGTTGAACTTGTTCTCCACGCATCATATCGATCGATGGTACATGGTGTATATCGATCAATGGAGTATCTCGACTTCATCTTCAATAGAAGCGTCATCGATCGATTGCACAGAGTGTGTATCGATCGATTTGTGTCTTTATTGTCTGATCTTCATAGTCATCTCGAAAAACTCTTCTTTAAACTCCAAAAGGTCACCTAAATCATCACTTTACTCCAAAATGCTCCTGATCCTGAAAACATACCTAATAGACTCCAAAACATACATAAAACTTATAAAAACATATCAATACCATGGCTAAAAGCGGGTCAAAATCATGGTATATCATAAAATAATATCTCTCTTCACATCATCAATTCGAAACGTTTCAGATTGGATTTTCTCTGCTAGGAAATATTGAAGGGGTTCTAGAGAGTTCTTAATTTCAGCTAGATTAGGGTTGGCAGGAGAATCTATGGTTCTGCTTCTCTTTTCGTCCATTATCTCATAATATTTCTTTGTTGCTATGTTTTCAATAAGGCGTCTCGCTTCTGCGGGATTTCCAGTGATGAAAATCCCTTCGCTAGCTGTGTCTAAGGTGATCTGATAATCTAAAGTAACTCCTCTATAGAAAGTGTTAAGGTATTGCGTTTCTGGATAACCATGGTGGGGACATTCAAGTTGGTAACTCTTGAATCTTACCCATGGGTTTCTGAATGATTCACGTGGATCTTGCCGAAAGACAGATATTTTCTTCCTTGTGGGAACCGAAATTCACCCCTGTCGATTTTACGTAAATAAACGAACTTAGGGAAAACCGTAATTTTCCAGAGGACCTGGCTATCTGCGGAACCGCACACAAGCAATCAAGAACAAGATAAACCAAGAGAGCGAAGAGGATTCTTATTATGAATACTGCGTAAGATTGGTACAACGAGAGTAAGCCTTGGCTACAAGAGCTGACGGCAAGTTCCCTAGGTCTAACAACCTAAGACGAGACGCAGCTCGATAAAAAAAATGGAAAGTTTCCTAATGCTAAATTTGGTGGTGAGAGCTCTGAAAATCGTCCCTTTCTTATGTCCTCGACCTTCTGCTTATATACTTCTTCTCTAGGCGGTTTAATCTTTCCTTTTCCGCCTTGATCCGTGCTTATCGGAAATCTTCCATTTATCTCGATCTTTCCATTTTTCTGCGGAAAACTTCTATTTTTCTTCAATCTTGACATTTATCTCTTCCTGCGAATAATAGGCAAACCGTCATTGTGGGAACCGAAATCCACACTGTCGATTTTCCGTCAAATATGGAAACTTAGGGCGAAACCCTAATTTTCCCGAGGTCCTGGATCTCTGCGGAAATCACTAAAACAAACGAGTTTAAAGGAATATGGATGAACAACAAGAATAAAGAGATAAGAAATCGTAAGAAAGCTTTTATTGAATAAGAATCGACAACTGTTA
>CAKOAT010113932.1:2123-78243 GCA_932364175.1 Eruca vesicaria subsp. sativa
GAGTGGATGAGCTTGGGATTCCCCGTGGGTGAGCTCGAGATCGTTTGTGGTTGAGTTTGGGATTTGCCGTGGTTGATTCTGATTCGGGATCGGCTGGAATTTAGAGAGTGGATGAGTTCGGTAAGAAGAAAGCTTCAGATTTTTTTTTTTTGAAGAAACTTTGTCCACAATACATCTTATCCACAACTTTCATTTTTCAATTTAAATCTCTACAAATTATTTTTTATAACTCATGATCCACAAGTCAAAAGTTTCTAAATTTCAATTCACAATATGTCGTTCCCAATTCAATATCCACAACTAGCCATCCACAAGTCCGTGTGGCTATTAATGAAACACAATAGTTAAAACACCAAATCTAGTAAATACAGAAAAATATAGAGTGGATTACATATTAAGCCACTTTTTGAATTTTGTTTGCATTTAGGGCCACTTTCTACTTGCAGCACACTTTTTCTTGGACAAAGAAAATTTATTGACATAAATACCCTTATTGAAGCAAACAGATAGTAGATATCGTTAGGTGATTTGGTTAGTTTAGTTATATTTTTCTGTATTTACTAGATTTGGTGTTTTAACTATTGTGTTTCATTAATAGCCACACGGACTTGTGGATGGCTAGTTGTGGATATGGAATTGGGAACGACATATTGTGAATTGAAATTTAGAAACTTTTGACTTGTGGATCATGAGTTATAAAAAATAATTTGTAGAGATTTAAATTGAAAACTGAAAGTTGTGGATAAGATGTATTGTGGACAAAGTTTCTTCAAAAAAAAAAAAATCTGAAGCTTTCTTCTTACCGAACTCATCCACTCTCTAAATTCCAGCCGATCCCGAATCAGAATCAACCACGGCAAATCCCAAACTCAACCACAAACGATCTCGAGCTCACCCACGGGGAATCCCAAGCTCATCCACTCTTTGAAACTCCATCGCAGCTACCGAGCTCACCCACGGCAGATCCGCCGATTTCGCCGCTGTATGCTCCCTTTTGGTGTGGGTTTTCATTGTTCTTACCGTTTAGGGTTATCTGGGTTTTTGAAATTTAGAAACTTTTGACTTGTATCTACTCTTACTGCTTTGTAACTTCTCAAAAGTAGCAAAAGTTTCGATCTTTTGGTTCATTCTGGGTTTGTTTTGAAAGGGTTTGAGTCGATTGTTGTTTTGTTCTTGTGTTTTGTTGCCTTCGTTTCGTTTGCTTTTGGAACACGGAGACTGAAAAGTTGCAGTTTTTAGCCTTGATTTTCTCCAGAAATCACAGAGAACGGTGAGGATAACTTGAATGGCGCCGAGAGGAAGAAAAAGAGTAAGCTTTACTGCTACATAGAGGTTGAACAGATCTGTGTGTTGGTGGTTTAGGAGCTTGGGAGAGTAGGATATGCTTTCGAACTCATGCTTACGTTCTGCTTTGTTTCATTCTCTGTTGAGTCTCAATGAGAAATAGAAGCATGAATCAATCTGATGGTTGTTCTTTTCTTGTTTGAGTTCTCTGTTATTTACCGGCTTTGTTTTGTTATTTATTTTTTGCAGAAGGCTGGAATGATGCGAGGGAATGCAGCACGAGATGCCCTGACAACTTATGGGTTTGCAGAGGGTCTTATCAATCTATTTATCAAGGAATTGCTTCAGGTATATCCCTCTGTTTTAAGCTTCGCCTTGTTTTTGGTTCTTTGAAAATTGAAAGTGAGGCTTCACTCACTTTGTATTTCAGGTGTACGGTGAGGAGGGCTAGTTTTTGATAGAAGAGTCTTGTACATGGTGTTGTTAAACCAATGNAACAAGAACAAGAACAAAAGCCTACAATTTTGCAGAAGTAAAGTGAAAATAAAGAAGAAAGATAGGCCCGTGTAAAGTTGGTTCTTTGTTTAGTTAGAGGACACTATGGTCTTTACCACACCATAAAGTATGTCTCCAGCAATAAGTGGCTTTAGAGGTAATAACAAAGTGAAAAAGTGGCCCTGAGAGTAAAAAAATCAAAAATATAACTAAACTAACCAAATCACCTAACGATATCTACTATCTGTTTGCTTCAATAAGGGTATTTATGTCAATAAATTTTCTTTGTCCAAGAAAAAGTGTGCTGCAAGTAGAAAGTGGCCCTAAATGCAAACAAAATTCAAAAAGTGGCTTAATATGTAATCCACTCAAATCTTAATAAGTCTTACTTTTAAAGTTGAATTCCAGGCATGTCTCGTGTGAGAATTGGAAAACCTCCCTTACCCATTTCCACATGATCACAACATCTTTAGTAAGTCTCTATGATCTCAACTTTAATATTTCAGTCTTGATCATTATCAAATTTGTAAACGAAAGAACTATGGCACATGTGTAAAGCATAAAGTACACTAGATAATATCTCTATAAAGACATGTGTATTTGCTAATATTCTTTTAAAACGAACTTACAAGTCTCTCTTTAAGGATCTCAAGCCTCACACGTACTAAGATCGAATACAAGATCTCTAGAACTTATCATCTTAGCCCTTAGTGCTTTCACTCGCTTACAAGCTTATGAAACTCACTCTTATACTAAGAATACAATTCTGGTGACAACCTTAATACCTAGGTCGTACAAGACTATATATATATATTACTAGGTGATTTTTCCGTGCTCATGCACGGACATAAATATTTATAAAATAAATATATTATAAAATTGATTGATATTTACTTTAAATTTTAAATTAATTTATAATTTGTAGATATAATTTCTATTAATAATATTATATTAATTAATTAAATTATATATATATATAATTTTACATATATTATATTTTCTCAGTTTTATTTTTTCGGTTGATTTAGTTATCATATGGATATATAAGCTTCTATCTATTTCTCTGAATTCAATTATAATTTTTTTATTCTAAATATATTAAAATTTTGATTAATTGTCTTATTTACATTTATGCCGGTTGTTATCTTAGAAATATAAATACATCTAGTTAGATTATGTATAACTTAAAAAAAAATTTGTGCTTAGAAAGAAAAAAAAAAAAAACTAAATTGTGTGATTCTAAATTACATACACAAGTAAATAAAAAAATTTTGGAAGCTTATGAACACATATCAACATTTACAATATTTAGATTGATTGGATGATAAACTTCAATTTATTTTAAATATTTTAAAAATAAGGATTCTGATTTGCTTAATTATTTTTATTATGGTTACATTAAGTTCCACAAACATAAAAACATAAAATTAAAAATCAAAAGATTTATCAAGAAAACATAAAATTTTAACTATTAAAATATAATATATCTACTTCGTTAAATTATATAGTGTTAAGATATTTTAAAATAAATTTTAGTTATTGGATAAAAAATGTTTATTATTATTTTTTTAGTTTTATTTTTAATATCTCTTAAAATATGCAGTAAAATTTTATTAATTTTGAGAAATTATATTATATAAGTAAAATAGAATTTATATTTTTGCTATATTCAAATATATATACTAAAAATTAAAAAAAATCTTTCAAGAATACTAATTATAAAAAATAAATTTTCAATTAAAATTATATCAGTTTATGTTACTTAATTATTTTATGTAATCATCTAATAAAATAGATAGATATATACAAAAAATAATTACTTTGAAAATATATATATTTATTATTTAAATTATTTATTTTTCTACTATCAAGATTAGTTGTGTATGCTTTTTTTATGGAATCACATTATATACAAATTTTTTTTTCATCTAAGAAGATATAGATATAAAGTATTTTATTACTTCAAAAGTATATTTTATGTTATTTAAAATATATTTCACTTAAATATTACTATTTTGTGAACTTTTCTTTTTTATGAAACCATATTTATATATACTTATATTTTTGTTTTTAAATAGTTTTGTAAACTTTCTAAATGTTTCCTTTTTATTTTATATTGTTATTTGGAATTTTTTAAAAAAGAAATAATAATACTTAAAATGTATTTTTTAATTCATTAGAGGTATCATAGTAATCAACCAGCGTAAGGGTTAACGTGAGAGCGACACATAAAAAAGTGACTTCTCAAATAATATTATAAAAAATTATCGCTTAAATATACATGTATTTTCATAATATTTATATGTTGAATTCTAAAAAAATAGTAGAAAATAAAGTGTAACTGATAAATTTTTGAATGTTCATGAACATATACATTTTCATTATTTTGAAAATATATTTTAGGTTATTTAAAAATATATATTAATGGGGGTATTACTATTTTGTGAACTTTCCTTTTTAATAAAATCATATTATATACATATATTTTCGTTTTAAAATTTGTTTTAAAATTTTAGAAATATTTCATTTTTATTATATATGTTATTTGGAAAAAGGTAAAAAGGAAACTAAATAAAAATTAATAATAATCTTAAAATCTAACAATTCATTAAGGGTATCTATGTAATCAACCATCGTGAGAGTTAACGTGAGCACGACACATAGGAAACTGACTTCTCAAATAATATTATAGAGATAGTCAAGTTGGCTACCCTGGCCTATCTAACCAATATTTACTAAATATCCAAATATGGTAAGTTCCCTAAAAACCCATACTAAGTCTTTGTAAAATTCTCATCACGAGATCTCCCTTCTCCAAGGTGAATCTCTCCATGGTTGCTCTTCAAGTCATCGTTGCATTAACTCCAACTTCATTGCCACACCATTCTTCAAGTCTTTATCTTGTTCATCCGCATGCACACTCTCTGTTGTAGACTCTGCTCTATTCGTTGTTTCACTTGCGCCTATATCAGAATGTCCACCTGATCTTTGCACCTTCATTCTCCCTCTTTTTAGCTTTGAATGCTCATCAAGTACTTGTGAAAATTCACTAAGAGCAACCAAGCATATCTAGCAACATATATTTCTGAATAATATGTGTATTAAAAACTCAAAAGGTTTAAGACAAACAACCATAAGAATCAAGAGAAATACAACACCGAGAAAAATAAACACCAACATTCCCTCTCTCACTTCCCCAAAATCACACACCCCTTAAATAAATAAATAAAAAATCCCCTAGAAACTAAGGCTCGGTTTCATCTCCAGCTGGTCTATGTGGATTTTCTGCCTCATCTCCCCTTGCTTGAGACAATGTTAAAAACGTCAAAGATCAGAAAGAACCATAAATTAGATAGAAGACTTACTCTGGTGTAGCATCTGAGCTATCTGTCATAACAGTTGTCAGAGTCTGCATTGCGTCTCCCATGTAGTCGATGGCACTTGTCACTTTCTCCAGAGCAATCTGAGCCTCTACCGCATCGATTGGTTCTCCTGGATATGCAATGGTTCCTAGCTGAATAAGCTGGAACTTCCCTGCTGTAGTAGGAAGACCAAACAGTGGTACATAGTGCTGAAAAGCCTGAAACCTTACGTTTAGCTGAGCTAGATGGTGGAGCAGACTTGGAACCAGATTTTGAAGCAGAGGCTGTTTTTTCCTCTTTCTTAGCTTTCCTATGAGCTTGCTTTGTTGCTTCTCGCTCCTTTTCCTGATTCTTGAGATACTCCTCCCCAAAACGTGGATTCTTCTTGTACTGTATCACTGGAATGAGCTTTTCCCTGGGTTTTCTGATCTCGCCGTCACAGCCGTCTCTCCTCTCCGCTTAGTTCGTCAAATCGAGCAAGCTACATCGTCGAAAGCATCGAATCGAACTAGCTGATCCATTGGAGTGGTCGATTTGTTCTCCTCGGATAGTTGGGGTCGTGGTTCAGCCGAGAGTGGTGAATCGAGCAACACGTCTTCAAGCTTGGTTGGTTCAAGTCCGTTGGTCGATTCATGAGGCTCGAAGTCCAAGTAAAAAGCTTAGGATCGAGGAGGATGAATCGATCGCAGGGAGCTTCACGTTTCAGACATGGCCAATTCCTGCTAAATTGCAGGATTGGTCCCTGTAGTTTTCCTTTTTTGCAGTTGTACCCCAAAACGCTTGTTTGGCGCAGAAAAGTCCCTGATTTCGCTTCAAAACTTCCAATTAATAACTCCTAAATGCAATTCCTAGACACTAAAATGATTAAAAACAATAGCTAAAAACATGTAAAATGATATACATCACATAGATTCACTGGTGACGGCGTGTTGACGGAGGAGACACCAGTTTTGCCTCTTTCTATATCACCACGGCAAAGGAGCCACCGTTTTCACACGCACGTTTCAGAGGCTCGCCGGAAGAGGGACCGGAATTGGCGCCATGGTTGATCAGCTTCGTGGAGTTAAGATCACTGGAGACGATGGTCTTAAAGAGAGATATAAATAGAATCAGAATTATGAAGGCAAAACGAAGACATTAAAGAGGGATTCATGGCACATGGATGGAGTGGTGTCGAGGAATTGATTTCGGTTGAGAAATCGAATCGCCGAAGAAGAACAAAGAAGATTGAGGCAATTATTTTATTGCCCCCACTTGTGGTAGAATCAATCTCCTATGGACCTCTCAAATCCCATAAGCCCCTATTGATTTAATGAAATATGAACATCCGATTTTGCCCTTTTGTGTTTTCGAAATTAATTTTTTATAACATAAATTTTAAATTTCAAAATTTCAAAATCCCAAATTTTCAAATTTACAGATTTTTAAATTTCGAATATTAATATAGTTTTACTTAGTTATATCAAATTGTACTACTCAATTAATTATATTGAGTTATATTTGTTATACTAGTTATACTGTGTAATACTGATACTAATTATAACAAATTTGACTGAGTTATACTGAATGGTACTACTGAGTATTACTACAGTATTACTACCGAGTAGTATTACCGAGTAATATTGAGTAGTACTACCGAATAATACTGAGAAATACTACCGAGTAATACTGAGTAGTACTATTGAGTATTACTACCAAATATTAATGAGTATTACTAAGTACTACTACGTATTACATACAAAAATAAAATTAGATCTGAAGATGATTAAAATAAAAAAATACGACAAAATCCTTAAAAAGAAGAACAAGAATAATAAGAACCCAAAATCATAGAAAATACATTTACTGCCGTTTTAACAATCCTAAAAATCCATAAATCTTGAGAAATATGTACCCAGAACAAAAAACCCTAAATTGAATAAAACACTTCAAATCGCTCATCAATTTAGGAAGAATCATCGTTGTTCTGAGTAGATCTGAATCGTGAGAAGAACAAAATCGCCATTGCTGCCATTTTCATCACCTTCAAAGATTGTTTCTCTTGTTTCCATCACTTCCCAAGTTGCTGATGACGGTTTCCATCACTGGCGGAGTTCACTAGAGAACAAAGAGAGAGAGAGAGAGAGAGAGAGAGAGAGAGAGAGAGAGAGAGAGAGAGAGAGAAGAAAAAATTGCAGAGAGAAAAGAAGAGAAAGAAGAAAGCATGAAAAATAAAGTGTCAGCGTTTCTTTTTAGTATTAGTGTAAATGGTAAATATGTAAATAGCTTAATTTTTGAATTAAAAAAAAAATCAAAACAAAATTAAAAAATCGTTTGGGTCCTTTAGAGATTGACTATTAAGATATAGGGGTAGGAGATCACTTGACCCAGAAGAATCAAAGAAATCGATTAAGTGACAGCCAATTAGGGTTACAGTGATGTTTCTGAGGTTGGGCCAAATGGGCCGAAAATAAAATCAATCCGACAGACGAAATAACAAATTAACACCCAAAACGAATTTGAAAATTTTCGGCGACGTGGCACCCTCACGATTGAAGATATCCTCCTTTTAATATAGTACTGATATGTGTGACTTTCTATATATCTAATTTGAGCTAATTTGATTTTCTATAGTCATAAAATCGTACTCAATGACTAAGAATAAATTTAATTAATTTTAGTATACTAGGTGATCCTTCTGTGCTCATGCACGAGAATAAATATTTATAAAATAATTACATTATAATAATTTGTAATATGTTTTGTTTGTTTATAAGTTTTAAATCATTTTGAAATTAACATGAATGATAAACAAAATTTGTATTCAGTGTTATAATATTTTATCATTTTAATTAGATAAGTGATTTCATTTATAATATTTTGAATCGTTTCAAGTATATATTTATGATATGTTGAGTTGAAATTCTTTTGTAACACAATGATTTTTTAAGTAGGTTAAAATTGGATTATTCTTTTCTTAATTTCAAGTAGTTCAGTTCATTTTCTTATAATTCTAAATATATTTTATAATTTTCATATATGTTATATTGAGAAAATTGGAAACATAAGAAAATCAGGATATTATAATAACATAACTTGTAATACATTGAAATTTAAAATAACGAAATCATAATAACTGGTTTATTTGATTTTACTATTATTATCGGTTCGGTTATTTATATTTTGCTATATTATGTTTATCAATTCCTTTGAAATGGATCATATTTTTGGTTGTAATTAGACTACAATAAGATATTATTTTTAATTAGATTGTTTAACTTTCTTCTTAGGTTGATAAATATATTTTTGTAAAATTATGTATAATTTGATATACAATGTTTTCAATAAAATTAAATAAAACAGGGTTGAAGGATTTAGAGTTGCATAAACAAACCGAATCACTACACTTTGAAACTTCGTTGATCAGTTAAAGTTTAAGAAAATAACTATTAAAAACATATAATTTTTTTCCATCAATTTGCTCATATTCAATTCAGATAAAGTAACAACAATAAATTTAATCTTCAATATATTTATTTATTTGGAGTTATTGATTAATTGTTTTTACTAAAATCAGATATTATATGATCAATTTATGTTATTAAAATTAATTATTTAATAAAAAAAATTCATTGTAAGAAGTAGTATTTTATCTTTTTATTAAGCCTCATGCTTTTAAATATTTAATTGGATTTAAAATAATAATGAGATATAAACATCTTTAAAAATATGATATTGATTGATCAGTTTATGTTTTTAAAAATTGTTTTCCTTCATCATTTACCAAAATATATTCATGATAAAAATATTTAAAAATATGATATTAATTGATAAATTTAGTTTTTAAAATTTTATTTTCCTTTTAATCATTTATAAAAATAGATTCAAATTAAACTATTTTTTTCAACAAATAATATTTAAAAATATTTATTTTGTCAATTTGTTTTGTTAAGTTATGTTACACACACACACACACACACACACACACATATATATATATAGATTAAAGCTATGTGTATTAGATGTATATTTTGAAGTGATTTTTCTACCTGGCGTGCTCGAATTAACTCTCACGATTTTGATTACATTAATCTCTGTAATAAATTAAATTAATTATAATTTTATTGATTAATATTTTTAAATTACAAATTCTACCAAATTGTCATTAATAACAATTAAATTATTTTAGTTTTATAAAAATAAATATCTACAAATTTTTAATATACATAGACATATATATATATATATATATATATATATATATATATATATATATATATATACCGATCAATTAATATCACATTTTAAAATATTTTATTCTGAATATATATATATATATATATATATATTCAGAATAAAATATTTTAAAATGTGCTATTAATTGATAAGTTTATATTTAAAAAAAAAATATTTTAGTTTTAATTATTTACCAAAAATATATTAAAATTAAAATATATTTTTGAAAAAAATAATATTTAAAATTATTTATTTGTCAATTTTTTGTAAAGCTATCTTACATATATATATATATATATATATATATGTGTGTGTGTGTGTGTGTGTATATCTCCATATTTAAAAATTAACAGATAATTCGTTTTTACTTAAGTTGTTTTGGAAAAATAAAAAATAAAACTAAAAATAAAATTTGTTTACATATCCCCTATATTTTAAAGGAGAAGTATTGTCATTTAATGTGTTCACATTAAGCATATTTGTTTCATTTTTTTCTTCGCAGAGTTACATATATCTAGATATTTTGTTCGAATTGAAAATGATCAGGAATCAAATAAAAATTAATAGATAGTAGATTTTGATCTGCGCTTAAGAAGCGTGGATTTTGTTTTGGTTGTAACAAAATGTATCAAATGATTAAATTTGTATTATATGATAGTTTTATGTTTGAATGTGATGTATATATAACCTTTTAGTTGAGTCTTTTAATTGGATTATGCATAACAGGATCATTTGTGATTGAACCGAGAATCCGAAAATTAAGTGTTGTGATAGTATGAAGAATTTGAACACATGGGTGATCCATATGGAAAAATGGATGTTCCATTAAAACAAAACTTGGATGAGTCCAAAGCCCATAAAATGCCCAACATTGTATTACATTTCGTTGTAGTTAAATTTTGAATAAAAATGATCATCAGATTTTTGAATGTAGAAAATAATCAAAAAAAATAATCATTGTTTGATATGGATAAACGCAAGAAATATACAAAATCTTTATCTAAAAATATGGATAACATGACCAAAATGTCAAATCATTACATCTTGGAAAGAAGATCTTAGAAACAACTTTATAAATAATCTCGCACTTAATAAACAAGAAAAAGATAAAATTTAAATCACCTTCAATCTTACTCTAAATCACCCTAAATCTTTCGGTTATCTAAATCAAACATTTATCTAAACAGCACCTAAAATATAAAAAACTAATCACAGCAATCAAATAATAAAGATAGACATGAACACAGATAGCCGAGTAACATAAAAATATTAGGTTCAGTTTAATACATCAAAATATTAAAAAAGATAGGTTTTCTAAACCAGACAACAACTAAAAAGTTCATAGCCGAAACACCTTCAAACATAAGAGATGAGGACAAAGATCACTTAACGCCACATTTGTGGCTCTCCTAGCTTTTTCCAATCGAGATTGGGAACCTCCACATCAGAAAGACGGGCAAGAGCAAGAGCAAGTTCCTTTTCCAGCTTGTCCTTCACATGTTTCATAACGCCATCTTTGAAGAGCTCTTCAAAGAGTTCAAGTTTACCAGCAATGCGATACACCTCCACCTCAGCTTTATACTTCGCAACGATGGCTTCATGGAACCTCATGTACATGTTAAGAATCCTTCAGTAATGATTAGTCCTATCATTCATTCCAGACGCGTAAGCCTCTTGCAACATTGATCCATGAATCTGGTGCGCAACCATACTTAAATCATGATCTGCATGTTCATATAAATGGAAATTCACATAGAAAAAAAAAGATGATGTATAACACCAACAAAACATTTGACTCTCAATGAAGACATTAAAAGAGAATGTATATGAAACATAACCATTTTTCATGACAGAAATCTTAACCAACTTAAGCGTGGATCTTATTAACTCTCTATAACTGATCATGCATGTTGTTATGGCTGCTATAATCGTATACAAAAACAACAACATGTTTGGTTCAACAATGAAAGATCTAAAAAAATAGGTAAGAAAGGTTGATTCCATATGAAACCGAGGACAAATCCTCCTTCTACTTGCAATGATAAAAACTAAAAAAAAATAACTTACAAAGCGTTTTTCTTTCCTCCTTCTACTTGCAATGATAAAAACTAAAAAAAAATAACTTACAAAGCATTTTCTTCTGGTTTGCTGAGAAAAATCTGGAGAGAAAGAGATTTTGATAGGAGACGGTAGAGATTCACTTTATAGAGAGAAGAAAAATGAGCATTCTAGAGTTGCAACGGTGTGATCATTTAATGACCTATATTTTTTTGTCGATATTAAATGTATTTGCCATTATTGAGTTTTTATTTTTGCACGTTACCAATATTAAATAGAAAAGCTTTAAATATTTTTAAACTTTTGACTGATAAAATCTAGCATATTATGTGAATCTTTGCCATATATATTGTTCTGCAACTCTTCATTTAATCACCTATATTTTTTTTGGTTGTAACTGTTTGTCTACAAATTATTCGATTTGTATTATATGATAGATTTGTATGTGAAATTTGATGTATATTTAACCAAAAAATATTGTATGTGATATATTTGTATATGGAATTTGTATGTGAAATTTGATTGCATGGAGCCAAAACCCATAATATGTGAAATTTGTATGTGAAATTTTTTTGGATGGAGCCAAAGCCCATAGTATGTGAAATTTGATTGGATGGAGTCAAAGCGCATACTAAACTTAAAGAAATTCTTACTATAAAATTGGATGGATCCATAGCCCATAATCAAATTACAACTTAGTTGTACAATAATAAAATCTATTTTTAAAAACGTATATAGTTTTATAAATAGAAGAAATTCTGAAGATAAACCATGATCTAACATGAAAATCATACTACAAAATAGTGTAAAATTTGAAATATTAAAAATAGTATTATAACAAAAGCCTTATCCTATTTAAACAATCCACAGATACTATATTTACAAAATAATATTATTAAACTATCCTATTATCGTAACATGTACAACCTCTTACAATATTCAAGAGGACACGCATATAAAACGCTTGTTCAATTTTTCTTGGGGCATAGTTGATTCTACCAATACTGAATCCTCTTTTTCGATCAGTAAACTTGTGTTGTTTTTTATTCCAGATAAACCAAATAGGAATTTCAGCTAGAGTGAGTGTCCGAACAAAAGCGTTTACCTTGTTTAATTCAAACCAGCCCAAAAACATGGTATCTTCAATCAAAACACGGTTTGTAATCTCTTCATATGTGTCATCATCTTTGAAAACAATAACCTGTTTTCCAGGTAAATGGAACTGAATTCTCTCAACTCCTATGGAACGATCGTGTATAGAGAACTTAAAAATTCTCCAAGAACCTTCAAATGATGATACATATCTGCATAATAAACAAATTTATCATTTTAATAAACTATGTATACGAAAATAACTCATATAGATTAATATACTCATATAAGTATTAGACAAATACATGCAGTTGAAGAAGTCTTTGATTTCGTTTTTCTTCTCCTCAGTTGAAGCAGGTTCAGTAGAGACATTCTCAACATTTTTCGTTTTTTTTTTGGTAATCTTCTCTCTACTTTCAACAGCTACAATTCACCGATCCTGACCTTTATTAATATACTTAAATAAGTACTTAATAGAGTCAGTCTGGTAACACCATTCAACATTAATGTGAGCTCTATAACGAAGTGAGAGTTTCTTGTTATAAGGAATGACATATGTATTGTCACATTTGAAGCCATTTTTCTCAACGAAATGATCAGACTGTTTTCTTCTTCGGTAGACAGGAAATCCTTCTCTGTTAACCGTGGTATTCTCAGCAAACGCTTTAGGATAGAGCTTAGAAAATTTACCATTCTCCATGCAAGGAGAATTAATGTTGACAGCTCCACAAGGAACATGAATCATCATATCTTTAACAACTTGGTATAGGTCAGGTTCCTTCTCTTTATGAGGAATTTCAGCTGAGATGATATTGTCGATATCTTTGGTTTTAGGAAACTTAGAGCCAAGTGCCATAAACAATAGAATCTGAGCATGAGGGAGACCCCGTTTCTGGAATTCAATGGTATACATAGCTGCATTAGAAACAAACAGGAAAATTAAAATAATAACTTGGAAAATTAGCAAGAAGAAATGATCATATATAAAAATACTCACATGCGTTTCTTCAGGATAAGTTTTAAACTTTTCTCTGGCAGATCTAAACTGATTCACATATGGATTCACTTCGTCAAGCATTTTCACTATCCTTTGAATAACCTGATTTCTCAATCTCTCTTTTTTAGACTTCTCACGCTTTGTTTTATATTTCTTGTTGTCACAATAATATAAAAAGAGTGATTGTAGAGATGTTTTGGGGGAGAACAAAAGGGCATTTTATATAAAAAATAGACAATTTAATTAGGTCATACCCAACAATAGTCGACCTGTTCTGAACTTCGTTTTCAGTGTCAACAATATAAAGCTGGCCAAACTTCGGATCTCCACCTGGGGGTGGTTTTAAGCTACCCATCAAGTGATAATTCTCTCCTTGAAGAACAACCATTTTTGGTCCAGGGCCTGGTGGAGCAGATCGATCAATTTTACCACCTAGAGAAGTAAATGAGAAAACCATATTTAATTGCCTGATGTTCTTCCGAAAGTATATGCTTATCTCATCGTCATCTCTTAGAAATTTGGTTATAATCTCTGGTGAAGGCTTAAGTAACGGCAACTGAACTTGACCTTGACAACAACACAAATAAAATTTTGGTTTTCTACTCTGACGTTTCCTTTCAAGGCGTTCGCCATACCACATTATTGCACCATAGTGCTCACATTTATAGACTGGATCACCTTCGTCAACATACCCTAGACCTTCAGAAAAAATAAGATATAAACTATTCAAACACTAAACTTTAAAAAAAAAATTATAATGATATAAAACAGATGTAACGTATTACCCAGTTGTGCTTAGAGGGTGCTTTCTTTTTCCTAGGCTTTGAAACTGTAAATTTTTTTGTTAAAAATATATCAATCTGCATTAAAAATCCAATCATAATAAAATCAAACATTAATATTACCAGTGCGCTTGGCAACGGACCATCCCTTCTTAACATGTTTCTTTTCAAACATACTCTTGAACAAAATTGCCATACTCTTTACCCTAGCTCTTTGATCATCAGGAACATCATAAGAAACAGTTAGAACATTCTCATTTTGTTAAGGCACAAATTCTGCTTCCGTGTCGGAATTAGTATGAATAACTTCATCTTCCTCTTCAGAGCTTATATCATAAAACTGCGCATCTTGGTCTTCAACACAAATTTTACGTGGGTCATAATAAAGCATAGATGATTTATGACAGAATTTAAATTAAATTAAAAATATTTAGGTTACCTTCAAATAATTCAAGGTCTGTATAACCAAAATCGAATTCGTTTTCATTCACAGCATTTTCAGAGGTGGAGAATGCTTCCAATGGATTAGTAGGGCGGATATTGGAAGACATTGTCTTACTCACAAGTTTGGATTGAAGTACAGAGCTACCGAGAATAAATCAGCTAAACATATAATCATAAAACATTATTAGAAAGCCATTTAAAAATGCTTTCAATATATTTTGTTAGCAGTATAGATATAAACCTTACATGATGTATTGGATTTCTGTTTTAATCTCTTGGGATCACTTGATATATTTCCTCTAGCCTCGTCTGGTAAGATTAGTTTAAATAGGTAGATGTAAAAAAAAGGAAAATGAAATGTCTAAAAATTACAATAAGGGAAGAAATAGAACCAGTCGACCCATTGATGGATTGTGATCCAGCCGAGTGCGGATTATAGACTTCTGATTGTGGGGTAGTTGGTGAAGACTGAAATGTATTAGTAACATCACCCAAAATGGTACCGAAAACTCTCTTCAAGCGCAAAACACCAGATTTTTTCTGCCTAACTTTCGGAGTATTATTAACTTCAGAGTCTTTTGAGAAAGAAGAGTTTCTCTTCCTTTTCTGATTAGAAGTCTCACTCAGTAGTATCCCATTGGTATTTATGTTCTCGTTAGTCATAGAAGCAGATATGATGATATCGAATATCAAATGAGATGAAACCTAAAACTTTATACTTTTAACTTCGTACCTTTTATAATGGAGGATTATGTCTAAGATTGGTTATAACTAATAAATATACTCAAAGATTCTATTTTCCGCTTTATAGGAAATGTGGTAAATGACTACAATTTATAATATTTGGAGAGATATACGCCATTTGATATTTTCCTATTTTTAAGAAATATGTTCTACGATGATATAAATTTATATAAGTAGTCATTTATACTCAAAGATAGTATTTTCCCAGTATGAAAAATTATAATAAATTTAGGAATATTAGAGAAAATTAATATCATCCCTACCTATTTTAAATATATTTATAATACATAACATTGATACATTATCTCATTTCAAATCGTCTATATATTGTTCCCTACATTTTCGTAACCTGAATTTATATCGTCTCTATCTATATATAGCCTCTTCTGAAACTCTTTACTTTAGAAAATGTTGTGCATGAGAGTAAAAGGTCTACTAAAATGGGTTTATTAATGAGAGTCAAAAGTAACTCCAAGTATAGAAGTTTCAGAATTTAAAAATTGTAAGATTATTATACCATCTATTTGGTAGTTTTCTGTTTCAGTATGCAATAATGTATAAATAGATGAGTCAATAAATCGTGAAGAAAAAGCAAATATTATTCAAAAGTAACAAAACCCAATAAGTCCAAAATAAGGTGACAATAAAAAACAAACTTAAAAAGATATGAAATGAGGGTTATGGAAAAACAACCAAAACATAAACATGAACTTCATTCAACGGATAAAATGTGATCAATTTTTGGGATTCTCTATTTTAATCGGCTTGATGAACTTCGTTTTAGAGGTAGAAAGAAGCTCAGGTGCTTCCTTATTGTCAACTTTTCGTTTGGAAGAGGGAGTACAAACAATGTCATCACTCAGACCTTCAAGATACATGGGATCCCACAAATAAAGGCGATATCATAAATAGGTAAATACTTTTATGATTTGTAATAATCATAAGACATTGATAATTATTTACCTCGCTTGTTTGGGTTGGAAGGAAAGAGTTTCCGATATCTCACTTGACATTAGCATACGTAGATCTTTCCAGACCTTTCCAACTTTATAGGAACCACCAGAAGCCGAGTCTTTCTGAATGTAGACTCCAAACATAAAAGTCTGTCCAATCAACTTTAGGATTGAATCGGGAAAAGGATAATCGTCTTCAAGCTGTAACATTAGATCAATGATATTGTATTATTCATCATGCAATATGTAATAAAAATGCTAAAGTTGACCATTAAATGGATTTTGAATCTGTTGAAAAACAAATAATAAACATAAATTAGCTTAGATTTTATACCCTAATAAAAATGAGTATTAGATTATGTTTTAATACCGTGGACTAACAGATGTTACTTTCGATTTGCAAGTCTCACACCACCAAACGTTTGTAACAATTTTTTTGCCATTCAATTTCCTAAGGGTTTTTGAAGGTGGATAAATCTTCTTGTTGTTACAACTTAAACATCCAAGATAATATCATCCTCAATCTGTATCAATCTAGTAGATTGTGGCAACAACCCTACATATTTTTTCCTACAAAAAAAGATAAATCCATGTCCAAAAGAATAAAAGAGATGCAACAAATAAGATGTTTTCGAAAATGCAATACCTCAGATGTTTCAAGTAAATGCCTAAGATTCTTTTGAGGATAATGCATCCATTTATCTCGCTTCATTTGCAACTCAAGCTTGTTCTCGTTTGATTCAGTTTCTACTAACGCTTGAGAATCACCATTACCTCTTACATTATAACAAAATTTCATAATTGAATATATTATATCAAAAAATAAAAACTGATTTATTGTTTGAGATAAATACCGTTGTTTAAATTCATCTGCCTCTGGTATTTCGGGATTGACAAACATTTGACTTACATCAAAAGCATTTGAGATTTGGACCTCACCTATAACAAAAATAAATAATAAACAATTGAGTAGGTAGAATTTCCAACAGAGTAATGCAAATTTAGTACAAAATCGAGACATAAGTTTTTGTTATCAAAGAATACCTCAATATTGCCCAATCTTAGCAAATCGTAGAAGACATATCACCATGTCTTCAGTTTCTTGGCTAGCTGTATGAATATTCTCAGCAAATTTACCCCAAAGGCAGCAAGCTAATCTCTAACCACTAATAGAAGAACATATGGAGTTTTGAATCAATATGTATATAAGCATATATCAAAATATTAATATATGGAACTTACGAAATGTCCATGAGACTAAACTCCAACTTATTCCTTTGTTTCCCACCACTACACCCTATGTTTTCCAAATCACCCATGTCTTGAACTTGTCCATTAACATCTACATAAAAATATACTGGTGTTAGATAGAGAAACAATGGAGATAATTTGAAAAAATGGACGAAAACAGACCAATAAGGAAGTTTGTATCTGTGGTACTTTCTATGGTTTTGATATCAAGCAGATCAAGAAACATGTTATCATCACGATGTGTAGAATCGCTGATTTTGGTGGTGCCATTAAAAGTTATGCGATACTTATGCTGAGTTGATATGAATGCTCCACCAGTGGCAGACACACTGAAACGATCAATGTTCCTCCATACTCCTACACGAATATGTTTTGCCAATTCAGGAATGTATGTCTTATTACACGAGGCATGGATCTTAGTTCCCTATATAAAAATAAATAAAAGGTTATAATTTAGTTTAAACTTTTACGAAATGAAATGAATATGTATATCGATAAATATATGAAAAACAATAAACTTACATTTGCATCACAAAGGATCAGTTCCATGGTCTCGCCTACGTCTTTCATGAAATGTCTCCATGTATGAAGGATTTTGACTTGGATACGACATGCATTTTTCCTCGGTTTGATATCGCTTAAGAAAGACAACTGAAAATTATTCGCCATTTTTGTTTTAGGTTTTTGAAGGAATAATGAATATAGTGGTTAAGAGAGGTTATATTTATAATAGCTACGGACGATAACCATTTTAGGTTACGAAAATTTAGGAGAGAATATTTAGGGAATTTTGGAAAATATCTCATTCAAGGAATAATGAATATTTATGGAATATATTTTGAATTAGATAGGAAGTGTAACAGTTAATACTAATTCAATTACGGTAAAATACAGAAATATATGGAATCCAACCAAAAATAACTAACCACGATATTATTACTGTTTAATCTATAAACTTGTAGATGAATCAATTTATTCATTTTAGTATTTGCAATATTTTCTTACGAAAACGTATTTCGTTATTAAATGTCAGTTATATAATGATGATATATCGACATAATTGATATCACTATATCTCGTGCAGAAAACTATGGTTTATAAATAAATATGGGTAAATTTAGTAACACATGACTTGGATATTCAATATGAAGAAAAAAAAGATAATGAAAGACACGAGAATAGATTCTCCATTGTCAAATGTAATATATAGTGTAGTAACCAAATGTATCAAATGATTAACATTGGATGTTAGTTCTGACAACTATAAGAAAATCTGAAGTTTTAATAATATAGCATCATATCATTGTTTTCGTATATGATGCATATACGAAAATGATTAGTTACAAATCAAATAACAAATTCATTGATCTAATGTTACAAATAATATAATATCGAATGATACAAATAATATTATATCATACAAAATCATATATGGTATTTGCATATTTTCAAAAGGACAATGTTTTATATCGAGTTGTAACAAATCATATCACATATTTAATTTCTCTGACCATTCTATACTACTAAAATGGGTTTGATATATATTTGAATTATGTAATATATAGTGTAGTTACCAAATGTTACAAATCATATGATATCAAATGTTACAAATCATATCATATCATACAAATCATATCACATATTTATGCATATACAAAAGGACAATGACTGCTACATCGAATGTTAAAAATCATATCACATATTTAATTACTGTAACCATATTCCCTAGTATAATCCGGGTAATATAAATGTATGAAATATAAAATGAAATATGATTAGAGTAATTAATGGGAAGAGAGAGAGAATAATTTGGGTATATGCAATATGTGAAATGATTTGTAAGAAATCGATATATATATATATAGATGTAAGCCCGAAAATAAATTACCAAAATGCCATTAAGGAGGGTGTACACAACTTCCATCAGTCGATTTTTCAAGGATGCCTTTACTTTTAATAGTATAGATTTTTCCCAGTTCTACATAAATTTGCACATTAACGTGAACACCTATATAACTAAATATCACTACAGTTGAGGATTATAATTCTCTTGGAAGTTGGAATTTTTTTATTAATGTTTCTATTCACCATCGACCAAATTGTAATGAAATCATTTGTGTTAATAATTTATTTGTCTTTCATTATTATCTATATTTGATTTGATTTTTATGTCTTTTAAAATTGTAATATGAAATCATTGGTTTGACATCATAATTTTCTAAATAATATATAACATGAAACCAAAAAATTAATAATAATAGTTTTTGTTATCATTAAAAGATCTAAAAACTTCAAGCATTTTAACCGAATAAACAGAATAAATATTGATTAAGAATAGTACTTATATTTTAATAGATTAAAAACCCAAAAAAAACTATCCTAAAACCAAACATATATCCAGATTAAACTGACATAATATCTTTTTATCTTAAAAGATAATGAAATTAATAATCCTTCCGCGCAATGCGCGGGTTATTACCTAGTATATATATAATATGTATATTTAT
Source organism: Eruca vesicaria subsp. sativa (assembly GCA_932364175.1). Classification (NCBI taxonomy): domain Eukaryota; kingdom Viridiplantae; phylum Streptophyta; class Magnoliopsida; order Brassicales; family Brassicaceae; genus Eruca; species Eruca vesicaria. The sequence continues at coordinate 22,308 of CAKOAT010113932.1, forward strand.
ATTTTACATTATTACCTTTTGTGGTTTTTTAAATGAAATAAAAAAAATAAAACAATTGTTATTAATGAAAATTTGGTATAATTGTTAATGAAAATACAAATATTAATAATGAAAATTATAATTAATTTATTAAATGTATTAATGTAACTAATCATCAAGATAGTTAACATGAGTACGGCACGTAGAAAAGTCACTTCTCTAATAAACTATAGAGATACGATATTTTCCTTTTATAAAACCCATCATATATATATATATATATATAGCTAAATAATAAACTTCAAACTACTATATTCCATCATACAATCACAACAGTACTACTTTATTTGTTTTTCTCTAAGTCAATATGGAAAATCAAGATTAAAATCATACGACATAGAAGCAATATTTAGGTTCTGATGGTTAACTATTGAAATGATTTTATTGATACAGGTATGGGTGATTCATATGATTAAACAAGGCAATTTGCGGTAGCTAGGGATCACACAAGTATTAAAAGGGAAATATGATGCCTTGGGAAGCTGTCTACATGTGTAAAAGTATTTAACCAATCAAATTATTTCATTCTTCTACGTCAATGAAGCATTTCACGTCATGTTTATAAAAGAAGCCCAGTATCGTCGACTCCTCAAGCAGATGTTTGTCTTCTTTGATATCCCCTTTTCCATTTCGTCAAAAAACTTATTTTACTAAAACGATTGGTGAACCTTACCTTTTCGTCTTCTTCGATTTTGATTTCGTTTTATCACTCTGATCTACTATCAATCAATACCCCCCTCCACTTCTTTTCTCCCTTCAATCTCATTAATGGATTCTTTACGTTTTCCTCTTACTCAGCTTCTTTATAAAGCTCTGCTTCCGATTCTTAGCCCAAACAAAATTGCGTTTTTGCTCCTCATTAATATAAAGTGATGAGTTCATCTGAAAAATTGACGTTATCTGGTGATTCCAACTCGAAGAAAGCAAAAGACGAAGCGTCGATAAAACTCATCGGGAAAAGGGGTGTGTCTTTCGGTCTCTCCATCGGCGTTAAGGGGAAAGATGTTGCCTCCTCCGGCATCAGAGGAAAAGCCATTGTCTCCGACAACGTTGAGGAAGTGATGTCCTTCAGAAACGTCACATTCGGATTCCATGAAGGCGAGGTGAGGTTTCGTTTGATCCACTTTTGGGAGGCTCAGAATGTTCAGTCGAAGGTGCTTCTCAGTCTTGAAATGCTCCTCATCGACTCAGAGGTATAAACCTAGATCTTTACTAAATTTTGTCGTTTTAAGATAAAAAAATTTATATCTCGCTTTCCATGATCATCAGCTTCTCATTTTCTAAGTTAGTTAATATGTTTCGATTGAGGAAGTTATTTTTATATATTAGTTATTTTTGGTTTCCGAAAGAGTGTTGATTCTCTCTTACTCGATAGGTCCATCGTTTATGACTGCGGTGATCTTAGCTGAATGATGTGTTTATTGTACTAGATCTTTGGTCCGTAGCTATGGTTCGCTTTACTTGATGTTAGCCATCGTTGTCATTTCTTTCGTTTTGGATGTGATTTAACAAGATGGGTACAACATGACGGATCTCAGAAGAAGCAAAAATATTATTAGATACACTTACTTTAGCAATGAAAGAAATGGATTAGATTAGCTTTTCAATTGTCGTTAGCACCATCATGAGACTTTTGTAAATCTTAGTTGCTGGTTAATATCTTAACTATTTATGTTCCTATGCTAATCTTTTTTTCTAGCTTATTTAATATAACTCTTCAACGTTATTAACAGGGAACTGTTATCCAGGGGTTCATCCCATAAGGACAGAATCAGGCTTATTTGCTACGCTTAAAGCTGGTGTTATTTACAAACTCAATAATTATTTTGGGTCAAAGAACAAGAATTTGTACCAGGTTGCTGAATCAAGTGTGACTATTACCTTCTCATGAAACTCTGTTCTATCTGTTCTAGAGGACAGTTAGGTTCTTTCCCTGAGGACCGGTTCCGGTTCCATGGGTACGGAGAATTTGAAGCTGCCTGCGACTTGAAAGGAGATCTATATGGTAAGTTCTCACCATCGTTGTACCCTACCACTGTTTGTGTTGGATGATGGTTTACTCTAAATTATATACGATGTTTTTATTCGATTTAGTATAGGAAGAATTGTTTGCTTATCATCATGTTTGGATCCAGACTTAGATATTAAGGTTTCACCGTTGGGTTTATAAGTTATAAAGTACTGAGTTTGATTGTTTTGTCTTGCAGATTATGTTGGCCACATCAAACTTGTTACTGGAAAGGTTCTCAATGATAGTCTCCCGCTTGATGAAGCAGAGATAGCTTCAACCCGTCGTGTTCTGCTTCATGTTCAGACACATGAGTAAGCTATTCTCTACCTTCTTCCATTTTCATATATGGTTTCTATTACCAGTCGTTTTTTGTTGTTACAGCAGTCCGGTAATGAAGCTGTACTTATGGGACAAAGCTGCCTTTGTCTTCAGTACAAAGTTCAAAGCATCTGGAAGCAATGCAAGTGTTATTTTGGTCACTGCCTTGAACCCAAAACGGGTTGGAGGTTCGTATTAGGAAACTTAGTATAATTTTATACATATTCTCTTGATTCCATTTTAATAGAATTTTGCAAAATATTATGACATTGGTTCCGTAATAGGAGCCTTATCACTATCTACTAGGACGCCTTCTCAGGTCTTCATGGACAGTGATGTTGAAGAAACCCGTAACTATCTCAGTTGGTAAGGCTTAAGATTTCCTGAATTTAAATATAATTTGAAGCACTCTATTTATCAAATGTTTCGTTTCCCATTTTTTCAAGTTTAACTCAAACTTAGATGTTGCCAACAGAGTTAATGCAGAGGTGGTCACTAAGGCTGAGACGGTTACCCTAGAGGAACTTGTGGCCTATACAAAACTGGGAGATGCTAAGGTATTACAGTTCCATTATCTGATACAATCAGTCATATAGTCTAAAGTTTCTCAGTGAATTTCAACCATTTTGCAGGTTGCTTGGTTTGAGTGCACAACAACTATTGATAATGTTGTGCACGGTTCTAAGTGGTATTATATAGGCTGTGGTGTTTGCCATACAAAGGAAATCAAAGGGCCTACAACGCTAATGTCTAAAAAATGTGGGAAGAGTGAAATTTTTGGAGTGGCACAGTGAGTGGTTATATTTAATTATATGCAAAGTTTGACAGCAATGCTTATTAATGTCTTGCTCTCGCAGGCACCTGTCGAAGATTTCTGTGTATGACAACAATGACCAAGCCGTCTTTGTTCTCCTTGGTGATGCTGGTCAGGAGTTGACCGGAAAGAAAGCATCTGAGTTGGTTGAGCACTATACGAGGTAATTTGTAAGCTCTTTTTCTATGCAATTCTTCCAAGACAATTGGAAATGAATTCTGAGAATTGTTAAATGTCTCTTAGGCCAATGAAAGTGTAGGCGATGATCACATTGTTCCGGTACCTCAAGCTCTGATTGATACCATTGGGCAGACAAGAGTTCATTGTGAAGGTATCAAACACAATTTCACCGGCAAGATCCAGACTCTCACTATCACAATGGTGCTCCCTCTTGAAGACCCAGAAGCTGAAGGCAACTTAGGAGAAAACGTAAAGGAGGAACCTGTCGATGATAAAGAGGAACCTGCAGATGATTCGTTGAAGAGGAGTTCTGATGGGATTGCAACAGGAGAGACCAAGCGTGCCAAATGTGGCTAACATTTTTATTACTGTTTTTGTTTATTAAAGACTCTGCTTTGTTTCCTTTCTTTTTTTCGGATTTTGTCTTTGCAACTTTCAAACAACTTTGGTTAAAATCTTTTTTAGTTCTACTTACATCTACTTAATTCTTATTTCATGGTGGTACGATTGTTTTTAGTGTTGTTACATCTTTTGTTTTCCTTAGTTTTGTCTGTTCTATTAGTTATTTCTTAATACAGGTTGTTCTACACAATTTTTGGGTTTTTTTAGAAGAAATAGAGACAACATGTTTTGAAAAGATCATGTTTTCTTTGTCTATGCCTGTCTATATATGTAATCTCGAATTTTAGCTACAGAAATTGCCCATATGACTAACAAATATATAGGGGTCAGGAGTGAGCCACTATTTCTGCTGCTTGGGCATAGTACCAGCTCTGTGTACACCACGTTTTCTGTTTCAATTTTCGAAAATATCAACTCCCATATCTTCTTATGATAGTTGATTACTGATTTTATACGGACTCATTAATAACTCCCATAATTAAGATAATTTTATATCAAAAAAGGAATGTAGTATAATTCCTATGCTATCAAAGGCAAAAATTAAACCATCCATCATCAAAACTCTACTCTCCCTTGCATCTGTTGAAGGCACATCCTCCCCCTCCTTACAATCCTATTCTTCACAAACTGAGTAAGTTTAATACATGACTTTCTTAACACTCAACATTTTGAAACCTAATACATTTAACAAACAGGAGCAGATTGGCAGCAAGGATCATCGTTTCGCCTGAATGGATCCACCCCCTCCTGACCAACCCATACAAAATGCAGGTGAATGCTTATTATTCTGCATCTATCTGTATGAAAACTAGAATATATATTTGTGAGCCTTCAATTTTAATTTTGTTGGGGGTTGGTTTAAGATATGTTTAGGTTAAGGTATTGAATATACAATTAAAATTAAACCACAAACGATTTGTGTTAGTGATTCAATTCATCCCTATCCTTGGATGCTTTAGATACACTACTAATGACATCTTCAACTGTAATGAAGAAAACATCAAACATATCTAACTACACACATGAAATATTGTGTTATTGTGTATAAGTTTACATATTGAAACATGTGTGTAAGAGTACTCCTCCGACGGAAGCATTTATTGCTTCTGCCAGATATAAGATCGATTTCTCTCTTTTTCTTGGATCTATGTTTGATCACTGTTTGTGTTTTCTGTTTTTACTATTTTGTTAGATTGTATGATTTAAAGAGAAGTTTTAAACCGCATCTTTTTTTAAAAAAATTCAACTCACGGAGACTTCCCAGTATTTACAATTATTAGATTATTTAATTATTTTATAAGGCTTTTTATCATTGTTTGAAGCTAAAATGATATGGAAGTAAAATGAAAACTTCAAAAATAATATAAAATACAATGAAAACAAGTTATTTAAATAGATATTAAAAACAATACAGGTTTATATGAAACTATTTTAAAAATTTCCATTATTAAACTTGAATTTGAAAAAAATAGGATACTAAACTGGACCATCGGTTTTAGCGAGTGATCGGTTGTTAAATCGAATTTGTTGGTTTTTAGCACAACTCAAAAGTTTGAAAAAGTTTCATGTTTTACAGTTACATCTCCCGCGCATCACATTCCTTAAAGAATCCACCAACTTCAAGAAGGAATTTCAGGACGCTCTATAACGGTATGTATAAGGAATATTTGAGACATCAAAATTCACCGACCAGACAATACCAAAAAGTGCACCGGCTTCATATGCTATGACCATTACGTAAGCCATATGCTACAACTTTTACATATAAATATATGTTTTCCCCATTTTGGCATATTTAGTTTTCTCTAATCAATTTGTCCACATTCAGGGACAACTATTGGAAGGTCGGCTCTCCAACAACAGTCAGCTAACTGATCCAAGATTTTTAACTCAAGGAGATTCATATGAATTCTCGGGATTTTCCGTCGTACAAAATTACCATGAACGGAAATCAACACAACTCCCGTATTACATTCAGATAGACCAAGAGACAACAATGTCAAATGTTACTGACATAGGTCCGATCTTTCCAGTACACAGTTTTTCTCCTCATAATTACAAATGTCTACTGCGCTTAGCCACTACCCCTACCTACTTACCAGGTAAGCCACTCATCAACCTTTCTATTAAAACACATAATATTTTTATTAACAACACAACCACTGTTGTGTATATGTCGTCGGGCAAATACTAATAATGCAAGACATAAAACCCCATAACCCAGGATCGGAGAAAAATATCACAATTGGTTTAATGTTGAACAACTCGAAAATGGTTAGGCTGGTTCTATGGGACAAACCAGCGGGAGAGTTTAGTATCCTAAAAAGCAAGAAGGATAGACAATTTAAAGTCGCNACAACCACTGTTGTGTATATGTCGTCGGGCAAATACTAATAATGCAAGACATAAAACCCCATAACCCAGGATCGGAGAAAAATATCACAATTGGTTTAATGTTGAACAACTCGAAAATGGTTAGGCTGGTTCTATGGGACAAACCAGCGGGAGAGTTTAGTATCCTAAAAAGCAAGAAGGATAGACAATTTAAAGTCGCCATCATCAAAATCATAATACCTAAACTTTTTCAAGGTAAACAAGTTATATCATAAAATATATAAAGCAAATAAGTATTTATTTGTTTTAACCATGCCCAAAAAAAGAATCCTTGCAGGAAAACTAGAACTCGCTTCATCACCAGCAACAAATTTCTACTTCAGCAAATCAATCGGACACATCAAGAATTACAGAGGACAGATCAAAACTCATCGACATCCATAAGCGAATGACCAGTGTAGAGAATGACCTGTGCAAAATTTTATTTTAGGCTGGATCAAGATCAACTTCACCTGCCCAATATGCAGATCAAAACTTGGTTATCAAAAAAAAAATCTACTATCTAATCTTGTGCAGTTATTGCCTTTACTTTTACTATTTTAAAATAATTTGTCTCTCATTTTCTTATCAAACCAACATTTCAATAATAATAAATTTTAATCAGAAGATATAAGCTAATAATAACCAATATATAATATGTTACAAGATCAATATTAAAATTCTAGATTTAATTTGTATGCAAATAACATTTAACATTTTACTATAAACAAAAAAATTAATACCACCTTCCCACTTTAGATTACTTAGGTCAGATAATTGTAAAAATTATAAATTAACTTAAATTAGAAAATGAAAATTTTTTCTATAAAATTGGAACTGTTGTTAATTATAAATTATGTAATACAAATATAAAATATATTAGAAATATACGTATATATACATAATATATGAGTTAAAAAGCCTATTATAAAAAAGAAAAATTTATACACTTAAAAAATACAATAACATAATTCATATAATCATAAGTTATAAATTTAAAATTACCAATCATATAAAACGAGGATTCAGATCAGCTAAAGGTGAAGAACATAGTCTACAAAGAAATATTCAAATGTCTTCCGCACCACAAAAGTATTTAAATTAAACATTGACAATTCCCTATCACTTATCTAAAATAAATTTTCTCATAATAAATTTAATCAACAGATTTACAATGTCCAAGGGAAAATACAATCACATAAAGATTGGCTTACACATAATCGTAGCTATGACAGGTATATATTTTTGGATATAAATTAAGGTGTATATATACTACTTAGCTTGAGTTCATTAACTTTATTTTTATTATTTTCAGGGTATTGCTTTCATACGATCCAGATCGTGGATATCTATCTCCTCTTCTTGAAAACACATATCTCTTTCTTACTTTATTTACGATCATTTAACCTATTCTTTTTATTATTCAAAGTTTGATACACTTAATAACCACCAAGTTTTCATAATTATAAAAAATACATTGTTATAAACCAAAAAAGTATCGAAAATATGATCCTAAACAAAAACAATTAACCACGTATTCGTGTGTAGCGAGGAGAAACACCCTAGTTATCCTAATTAGTGAAAAACATACGTGAATCATTCTATTGTAAATTCAAAAGGCAATGACTTCAACGGAAGGTTCATTCCGTGCATGGTGTGGATCACCATCTAGTGTTTTTAATATAATTGCAATCACGAAATCTTGTTTCTTTTTCCAATTAACGAATTGGAATTTTTTGCTTCATTCCAGATTTGACATTAACCAACTAAAATCTTATATATTAAAACAGAAGTAATGACTTCACTTCATGTGTGATTTTTTAAAATTTGGACAAACTCCTAGAAAATATCATATTTTACAGAAGTTCTTTATTATATATTTGAATCGCTTTATATTGTTAGAAGCCCATCATTTTATTTGAAATAAAAATGAATGTATTTAAAATATTCTAACATAATCTTTTAAAAATCTCTTTAGAATCTTTCTAAATTTTCTTTCGAAAATTAGTTAATTTGACTTTAAGTTATTATAAAATATAATTAGAAATTAGAATTGAAGTTAGTTTTGGTTTATAAACGAATATTAAAAATTAAATATTTGTAATCATATTCTCTCATAATAAAAATGAAATTGATTAATTTCAAAAAAAATACATTCTACTAATAAATTTAAAATATTTGTTTAAAATAAATATTTATTTTATTTTAATTGTTTTAAATATATATATATATATTCTAATAAAATAAAATTCATGATTTTTTTAGTTGTGATATTTTTATTTAGACCATCATTTAATTTTTTTTATTAAGTGTATATCCTTAATGCTATTAATATAAAATATTTTTAACTACTTTAATCATAATATCTTTTGATATTTTTAATTTAAATATATATATATATAAATTCTAGCAAATCTGTTGAAAAATATTATAACAAGATTTTAATTGTCAAAAATTGAACATAAATATTTTTACGAATTTCATAATTAGTCATGAAATGTTATTACACATTAATATATACAGCTATCTTATACTATAAAGAATAACTCCACTCTCTTCTCATCAACCCACATCACTTTATGATGTCACTAAATAGACAATTATGGGTGTGACATGTGTCCTTTATTCTAAACGAGGCGTTTCGTGGGGATGATCTACCAAGTATTTTGATTTTGGGCTTCGTCTAATAAGTAAGCCTTATATCACATTAAACAAACCGTCCGCGAGATAACTTACTCTTTCCATTACCCTTCCATCGAGTAATTAGGGTTCACTAGGTTTCGTTCATCGCCGCCTTGGAAGATCATTTGTTAACGCAACTAGCAATTCAGTTCCTTGCGCTATCATGGTGTCCGTTGCCTTTCCTCCCCTAGACAGCCTTCCTCGCCATAGATTGAAACCAACAATGAATTTTGAGCATGACGAAACAGACGAAGCGTTGTGAAAGAATTCAGGATAATGCTTTGTCGTTTCATTTTCTTCATTCATCGACTTTATGAAAATTCTGAACTCCATCAACACAAATCAAAGATCCTTATCTCTCAAGACGGCGTGTCTCAATCTGTAAAAAGGTTCTCCTGCATCCCTAGAACATCATTCCTTTCAGCTCATGAAAATCCTAGATAAACACAATCTTTGCAGCCGGCCGCTGTTCTTCCAATGTTGAGGTGAGTTTGCTCCGATTCTGGGAAGCTCGACAACTCAATGGTTTCAAATGCGGTGGTGAGTTGATGGGAGTGGTCATGCTCCTCCTTGATTCAAATATTTTTCCAATCTTTAATCTTATGATCATATTTATCATGAACTATTCAGTGTGCACATTTATAAGCTTCAAATAAATTTCCAAGATCTTCTTTGAATCTCTTTTGGATTATACATATTTGAGACCGTTTGTTGATTATGCTCTCTTTTCACAATTTTCAGTCAACTCTAATTCCAGCCACCGTAAATGTTCACCGTCTCGCCACTTTAGGGGCCGACCGTCTCAAGGATGGTTCAGTATTCACACTCTNTGTGCACATTTATAAGCTTCAAATAAATTTCCAAGATCTTCTTTGAATCTCTTTTGGATTATACATATTTGAGACCGTTTGTTGATTATGCTCTCTTTTCACAATTTTCAGTCAACTCTAATTCCAGCCACCGTAAATGTTCACCGTCTCGCCACTTTAGGGGCCGACCGTCTCAAGGATGGTTCAGTATTCACACTCTAGCTCCAGTAATGGTTTGTGCTTTTCTTCTTCTTGGTCTTTCCAATCTATCTGTAGTGGTTGGATTGTTATCACTTAAAACTGTTTTGATTTCTTTAAGATTGAATTTTGGTAGTGGCCAAGTAGGGTATTTTTCAGTGAAGTTCGGAGCAATGGATTTAGTTTGTTGTCTTACTCTTTCGGGATACACCAGAAAGAGGAATGAGAAGTTCCACTTTATTCTTACACATATTCTGCAAATAATATCTTATTACTCCAGAAGAGTAAGACAACACACCAAAATAGAAGAATAACTGTTTTGATTTCTTAGAATATCTTTTAATCTACTAAATTAGCAGAAGCGGTAGTTGAAGGAGATGTAGAGGAAGGAGAAATAGGAACTTGGTATGAACTTTTGTTGATGTTTAGATAAGTTTGTAAAGATGCTAAACGATGTCTGATTTTAATATGTTTGTGTTTATAAATGCTGCTCTTAATTTGTTCTATTCTTCCCGTGTGATAGTTGTGTATCTGCCAGAGTAGTACTTTTGTTTGATTGGTTAAAGTTGATAAGCCTTATTTAGACCTCTCTTTAAGTTTGATATGTTTTCGTCAGATACGTTGTAGAGAATTGGAATATCAAGAAGCTTTCAGCAGTGATTGCTTAGGACTGATCATGTATCAGTTTCATCTTTATTAATTTGAACCTGTTATGAAAATATTCTGAAAATTGATTGGTGATCTGTCTATGTTTTTCTCACTACTTTCCACTGATTTAGGTTTGTACTCTTGATTGCTCTCCCTACTTATTTTTTCTCTTTTTCTTTTTGGCAGAATGTGACTTTGTGGAAGGAAGTTCATGTGATATGTAACTTCTTCCTGGTTAGGAAGATCGTGGCACACATTGTTACCTTCATCTTCTATTGTGTGAAAATGAAAATGAAATGAAATGAGATTTATTCCTAAGCAGTACGCTTCTATCTCCAGTTCGCCACTTTCAGTCACTATGATTATTCCTCCAAATTCTGTATCACTTAGCACGTCTATATATATATATGAACACTTTATGTTCATGAGTAATACGTACGTATTATGGGTGGTATTTTTAATACTGAACAGCAGCATATATCAATCTTTGAACTTACAACCTTTTTAAGACTCTTTTATAAGCCGTCATACAGTTAGATATTTTATATAGTGCCGTCATATATAGTTTTATTTAAACCGGAACAAAATAGATGTGACCGCTTAAGAGTTAGACACTTGAACTAAGAGCAGGTTTATTGACATATCTTAACAAGAGATCTTAGATTAATTAGGAATAAAAAAAAGAGAAAATAAGGGATTTGGCCAACACACGCCTCTTAGAGCATGTTTATTGGTAAAACCCTTAAGTGTTTCTTAAGTGGTCCCTAGTGAATTTTTAACTATTAAAATTAAGATAAGAGATTTTGTTAAGAGACACTTAGTAATAATGGTTTATTGGTAGTTTCTTAATAAATGTAAACTTACTTAAACAAGAAGGATGAGAGGCAAAACTTACTTCTGTGATTTACCATCCATTGTAAACCCACGAACAGCCTGAATGGAACGGATAGCTTCTTCTTCTTTTGCATAAGTAATATATCTGGATAGTAAAAATTATCATCAGAGGAAATATAGTGACAAACAAAAGTCAAAAGAGATTCATGATAAGAGAATTTTTGGTTGACAGAAACGTACACACTGCATGTATTGTTTGGAAATTGTTGGATGACACCAGTTGTTGTCCGGGACATGGAAACCTTTAGAAATTTCCATACTGACCAAAATATTCTTTATGATGGAGTAGGTGGAAAAAAATGGAGCAGTAGTCACATGGGAATCCACATCTTCATCTGCTAGATTAAAGGGCAACCCAACAATGTAAACATGATTCCATTGGATGACTCACACACTGGCCAGTTGCTTTCTCCCATTAGAAGGTTTTTGATTTTGACTTTTGAACCTTCATGCGCTCCATGTTGCCTTCAGAGGCCAGACTGAGAATAGGTAGTTGTACACAGAAGAACTCAGAAAATGACTTTCCCATGCTAAAATTACATCCGCCAAAAAAGATATGTGAATCCAGTATAATATTTACTACCTGTCGCAATTAATAGTCATTCCTACAACTTTCGCTTTGTCATAAGGACTGGACAACGCCCTTCTATTTGATCTTTCTCTGCCATGTCCACTATGTGATCCAGCACCAAACACATCTGGATCACATACACAAATTATTAACAAAACACAGATCAGCTAAATAATAAAACTTTCAGATCGATACAATAAGAATCATAAAAAAATGCATATTGGATGTGGAAACTCTCCGGAATTCGATTTGTGCATGTGTTCAATTATAGATGATTCAACGGACAAATCGTTAAGAGTCAACCACAGGCATAACATATGAGAAATAAAAAAAAATCTCAATCAAATTAACAAAAGAGATCCAACAAGAGCAACATACAAAATTGAGGGAAGATCGATAGAGATTCGCAGATGAAGATGAAGATTTCGAGATGAGGAAATGGATGGTTGGTGACTTTGGTGGATTTGACCGACGGAAGAAACGTGAAACCTCTCCTCCTTCTAATTGTTTGGCGACGCGTGGCAGGTAAGGGACGTGCCTTATTCTCTTAATTAAGAGGCGTGTGTTGGCCAAATCCCTTATTTTCTCTTTTTTTAATTCCTAATTAATCTAAGATCTCTTGTTAAGATATACCAATAAACCTGCTCTTAATAAAGAGAATAAGGCACGTCCCTTACCTGCCACGCGCCGGCCAAACAATTAGAAGAAGGAGAGGTTTCGCGTTTCTTCCGTCGGCCAAATCCACCAAAGTCACCAACCATCCATTTCCTCATCTCGAAATCTTCATCTTCATCTGCGAATCTCAATCGATCTTCCCTGGTGTCATCCAACAATTTCCAAACAATACATGCAGTGTGTACGTTTCTGTCAACCAAAAATTCTCTTATCATGAATCTCTTTTGACTTTTGCTTGTCACTATATTTCCTCTGATGATAATTTTTACTATCCAGATATATTACTTATGCAAAAGAAGAAAAAGATGTTTGTTGCATTCAGGCTGTTCTGTGGGTTTCCAATGGATGGTAAATCACAGAAGTAAGTTTTGCCTCTCATCCTTCTTGTTTGAAGTAAGTTTATATTTATTAAGAAACTACCAATAAACCATTATTACTAAATGTCTCTTAACAAAATCTCTTATCTTAATTATAATAGTTAAAAATTCACTAGGGACCACTTAAGAAACACTTAAGGGTTTTATCAATAAACATGCTCTAAGCAACCCTAAATATTTCACTAAACCAATTGAATTAGATTTAAACAAAAACTTTTTAATTAGATCCGGTTCAAAGACAGCAACTGGTGGAATTTAAACTATGAACTGTTTGTTAGGCCCACTCAAAAGCAGGATCCTCCAAAAATAAGCGTATTTAACGTGGAAAGCACACGGTGTTCTTAAGTAAAAAACTAAAGAATGGTTCCCTGTGCTCACCAGGATGTGTGACTTATTCGGTAAAAAGAGAGAGCACTCTCAGCCTCCCTCCCAGGTTACAGATGTCCTACCGAAAATAGCGCTCGTTATCTGAGCCTTTTCGTTGGCTTTAATGGGCCCAAAGTAAATTTGAGCTTTGAATAAAAAAAATGGAAGGTATGTAAATTTGTCTGGGCTTGGCGGGAAAATCGCGGAGTCTTCTCTTTCCCTCGAAGAAAAATATCAAAATCTCCAATTCCTTACTGCCCATAGGGTTTTCTATTCTTCTTTTCACTTCCAGTTTCAGTTGTGGAATCAAGCATGAGGAAGCGAGAAACAGAAGTAACCGGCGAAGGCAGTGGGAGGAGAGATGTTAGGTCCGTGAAGAAGGAGGAAAAGCAGAAGAATAAAGGCGTAGCTGACTCCGTTCAAATCGAAGAGCCACTACCGACTCAGGAAGAAGAACAGGGAATTTCTGATCGGAGGATTCTCAGATCTCAGTATCTCGCTCTAATCAACAAAATCAGTGGTACATTCAGTCTCTCTCTCTCTCTATGTTCATTGAGTTTTCGTTTTTAAAATTAGGGCTTTTTCTGAAGATTCTAAAGATGATTTGACAAGTGTTGATTCTGACAAATTCTCCAGAATTTTCAGTGAATTTGAGAACCTGCATCAGAGAGGTAACTCTTTTATGAGGAGTCATAGCTATCTTTCAATTTCTTTGTATTTAGCTATTAATAGGGTACCCTATTTTGTATCCGGGTTTGGTTGCAATTACTCTGCAGTTCAGAAGCCAAGAGAGCAAGTTGCAGATGCAGAGGCGTTTCTTGATATAGCAAACACCATTATGTCTTCTGTCAAGTCTCACTCTGCTAATGGGGTTTCTCCGGCTGAGTTTGTTAATGCTTTAGTCAATGGGTTTGGTCAGGCTTCTTTACGGATTGATGAGACTTCTCCTGTATCTATAAAATGGAAGGATCTTGGCCTTGCTGTCTGCTCTACAGTTTTTATATCATGTGGTTGTTCCACAATGTGAGTTCTTAACTTTGCTACGAACTGAGCGTGTTCTTTTTTTTAAAAAAAACAGAGGTTTGTTTTACCTGTTATGTGATCAGGTTGGGACCTTTGGACACTGAACTGAAGGAAAGGAAAAGGGCAGTCTACAGAAAACGTACAAAGCCTGGTGAAGGCGAACGTCCAGAGGAGGTAAAAACTGTTTTCTTTTTGCAGACACCATCTTCGGTTAAGTTTTTGACTAATAATGTAGTACATATGGGACTTTTCACTCCTCACCTAGCTCTTCTGAATGTTTTATATCTTAGCTTGATCAATGACGGTTAAGAGCCACTTGCACTGAAGGCAATATATCTTGTGAGCTTTAACTGGAGTCTCTCTGATGTTGATTGATTTGCAGTGGTTCCTTTGTGAAATGTCTGAAACTTGTTGATTGTTATGTAGTTTGGTTTTAGATAAGAGACAACAGAGCTTATTTGAGTACTTATTGAAATGACCAGGTAGATGATACACAGTCAGAAGAGAAAACTGATACAGACAAGAATATGGCGGTAATGTTCAACATTTTACGGCAAAAGAAGCGCGTGAGGCTTGAAAACTTTGTGCTCAACAGAAGATCATTTGCGCAGACTGTAGAGAATCTGTTCGCTCTATCTTTCTTGGCCAAAGACGGACGAGTAGAGATCATTGTTGATAAGAATGGTTCTCATTTTGCCTGTAAGATCACATCTCCATCCTCTTATTTGGATATTCAAATCATTTAGCTTACATCTGATCTCCTAGTTTGTCTTCAGTGCCGAGAAACGCACCCGCTGCAAACCTGGTGATGTCAGGGGAAGTCATCTATAACCATTTTGTGTTTAGACTAGATTTCATAGACTGGAAGGTAATAAAAGAGAATCTCACTTAGTTATAGCCTCAATGTGTCCTGAAGATATCTTTTTTTATTTTTTTTGTGGTAATGATGTATGTGTAAACAGCTGATGTCTCAACTGGTGCCGATGGGAGAAGAGCTAATGCCACACAGAGAAACTGCAACCGCTTCATCGTCTTGTCCCTCTGCATCAGCAGACTTCTCAAAAGATTCTCAGACAACGCCAATAAGAAAACTTTCGAGAAACCGAGGTTTTGTTGTTCAAGAAGACACTGTTGTTGAAGATTCTCCTGACATTGAGAGCGTTGGAACTCGAAAGAGATTTAAGCGGAGACTCGCTTGAGAACATGAGTCCCGCTGTATGGAGTATATAAGAGTAGATAGAGTTGAAAACTCCTTATGCTGTTTGATTTTGTGACATTAACTTTATGTGATCGTTTTGTTCATGGTAGGATTGTTTCTGAGGAAGGTAGAGATAATGTCTTCTAAGTGGCTGTCTTGTTAGCTCTCAAAAGCAGCCACTAAAGCCGGTTTGATTTTTACTTATTTGATCAACAGAAGACATTATTCTAGTTAATGTTACATATCAAAACCAAAAAAACACCAAGTCTGTAAATTAAAAGGCTTACGTAATACAAATCAAAACCAAACTCTAATTAAATTATCAAAAAAAAAAGTAGCTATTAAATCCTAACACCAAACAGCATGAACCCTCCTTTGCTCACCTCGGAATTGGTTTCTTCTTCTACCTTCGAGCTAAAGAAGTTTTCTGTTTTCATTTCTTCCTCAGAAACGTTATGAACCCTCTTGTTCACTTCCTTGGGATCCATAGAACCTTTATCTGTAAAGTAATCAACATCAATCATCAAGAAGTTGCTGCTTTGACCTTGTAATGTCTTGAAATTGCTCGGGACATCGCAAGTGTAGAAGACAATAACATCTTTCTCCTTTAGATTCTTCTCCTTGACGAAACCATTCCATCCTCTGGTGAAGACAAAGCTCTGGCTACTTTTCCAGTAACAATACCTAAACTTCCATTGTCTCATTGTCCTGTCATAAAACACAACCTCAACATCGTCCAGAGCTCCTCCTGTTCCGCCCTCTTCTCTCTCGTTCTGCTCGTCTTCTCTTATGAAAGGTAAATGCTTCACTGCATGCTTCTTAGGTATAACAAGCCGGTTAAGCTTCCCAACATCGCTCGGTGTCAGTTCCTTGTGGAAAAGCTCCGTGCAAGAGAAACACTTGGTTGATTCTTGTACACCTCCTCCTTCTCGGCTCTGTTTTGATCCCACGATGTTGATGTTCGCGATGGCTACCATCTGAGATCTTACTCTCAGATGATCCATGAACTTGTTTTGGTAAGTACGGTCTCTGATCATGTTCAACACAGCTTCTGTTGTGTGGTTATTTTGAAAGTCCGGTTCGTGGACCGTGATTTCAGACCAAGGGAAGTTCCGGTGCGAGTTAGCATCGAAACTTCGGAGCTTGATAGATGCGCTATCGTACGCAGCAGCGGCTTCAGCAGCGGATTTGAAAGTTCCAAGCCAAATCCTTTTGTGGTCTGCGTAAATCTGAGCACCCCAGTGACCGTTCTGCTGCTGAACCACACCTTTGTATTTGGTTGCCGCGGTGTTGGACAAGGCAAGTGTTGTGGTCGGGGAGACAGTTGTTTTCATGCGTTTGGCCAGACGCAAGTCAGTTGAGACAGAAGTCTCTGTCGTTGTCTTGGCTTCATTGCTTGTCTCGTTGAGGATATCCATCGGTAAAAGAAACAAAAACAAATCTAACAAACAGAAAACAAACAAAAGGAGACAGGACAAAAGAGTATATGAAGGAGAGATTTGAGAGGAGATTTATATCCGTGTATGTTGTATCCTTATTGATGATTCTTTAGAATGTTACAGTTTCCATGTTTTGTATTTGTTTCTAACTTTTCTGAGGTAAAAAATGGTAAACTTGACAGAGTTGTTTCCATGTTTGTTCTTATTTCTAACTTTTCTGAGGTAGAAAATGGTAAACTTGACAGAGTATTAAGCACCAGAAGCTGTTTAGGGTAACTTTCCCTTGTTAATGAGATTCTTTTTATGTCAGATATATTTTCTCGATAGAATAGTTAATTTTCCTTGAGGATTAAGACAAAGATGGAGAAATATATTCAAGTTCTTATAAAGAAATATTTACTTTTTGTCTTAATTTAGACATTAGTTGCGAAACTTATATCATCATGTCATGTCATGTGGTTTCTTGTTTTGTTTTCTGGTTCTCGTTACGTACATCTGAAAAAAAAAAACTACTGAGAGAAATTTAACAAGTATCCACATTTGACAGTTTTTTTCTTGAAATATTTATTTTAGGAGACATTTTTTAAGTTTTCAATATTTCAAAAAGACACATTGTGATATAGCACACTTTTAACTTTAGTAATTTACAAATATAACCCCTAACCAAGTGAAGAGTCAAACAAGAGAGAGAGTAATCTTTAGAATTTATCTTTGTTTTATAAAAAAAACTTTTTATCTACTCAATCCCTCAATTCTCTAAATCCTAAATCTCTTAAACAAATCCTAACTCTCCTAATCTCAATCAAGACGCCGACACACAGAGTCCTCCGACATGAGATTCAAATTATAACCCAAGAATTTAAACTCTAATCTAATTAATTAGAATATGCAACCAACCTTTTTTCCCGTCTCTTCTCCGCCGTTTGTTCTTCCCTCTGCAATTTTCTACCATTTTTTTTGCCTCTGCAATTCGACACCTCTCTTCAACCTCCGTAGAACTTCAACTATATGGAAGGTTAGTACCCAAATACAATTTGCTGGTACTCTACTCTCTACAACAATGGGAATCTTCCACATCCTCTGTTGTTTCGCCAACAAGCTCACACCGAAATCTACAGCCATGACAAGCTCCTCCTTCACTGTCGGAATCACCGTATCTCATCCCCCTTTGATTGCAGATCGAAAGCTTGGTTAAAGAACATCTATGGAAAACCGTTTTTTGGTCAAGGCATTCATACACGCACTGACCACAGAGCTTTGACCACAACACTCTCGACCACAACAACACTCACCCTAACCACGAGAGTCCCATCCACAACACACCCGACCACCACAACAATCGCACTAACCAAGAGAGCCCCATCCACAACACACATGAGAACCCCAATCAGACTACTAACCCTGGGCAATTGAGTTGTCTAACCTTCGCTAATCAAGAATCCTACTCACTGATTGCAACATGTGTTCGCTTCCACAACTTTGCTTCGGTTTCAATCTCTGACATGGAAAGTTAATTTTTTGAGTTCGCAAGAAACTACATAAGTCCAATTTGTCTTATCGGCATAAAACAAAAGTCGCAGTCTTTTTTTAAAAAAGAAAGATTTTGTAGAGAACGGAAAAAACATCGACTTTCCAAGAGATTTTTTTGAAACATATAGGAGACTGGTAGAAGATGAGTTTCGATTTGTATGGAGACTTCTTGTGGTCTTGTGGATTGGCATTTGGTGGATGGGAGAATGGTGGATAGGAGTTGCCTTGATTGGAGACTGATAGAAGATGAGTTTTGATGTGTAGAAGATAGATGGACATGAGTTTCGTGGATGGTGGTGGACATGAGTTTTGTGGATAATGGTAGACATGACATATGTGGACAACATCTATGTGGATCGCAAACAACAATATGAGCTTTGATGTGTAGAAGATGGATAGACATGAGTTTCGTGGACAAGAGATTTGATGGATAGGATAGTGGTGGACATGAGAGACGTGGACAACAGATCTGTGGATATCATGAGTGACATTTTGCCGTGACAATAAGAAATCAGTACATGAGGTTAGAGTAAATTCAAACTTTGTATATTGAAGGTCTTCATAAAAATTGAAGTGAAAAATAAACATGAGTTACAAAATAGAAATGTGATTGAAAGATCAAAAATCAACATAAAAGTAAGAAATGACAACAGTGAATACACATAGGTATTATGTCACCAGAGAAGGGATCAAGTTAAGTTGGCATCGGAGAATCTAATAAAAAGAGAGAAATGGAGATGAAAGAGGAAGAGTTTGGATGGTTAGATTATGATGATAGTTCTCGGTTTCAAATTCTGGGATTTGTATTGTACGAGGAAAGTAATTATGAGTCTATATTTTAATATATGTTTTATTCTTTAAAACTTTATCATTAATTGTAACCAGTAATAAACCTAGTTGCCCTATGGTTGCATTATTAAAAGAAACATTGTTCTACTCACATAAGTGGAAGGTTATTTTCGTCCATAATAATACACCTGTCAAGATAAAGTGCCTTATCTACACAATGTGTCTCCAGAAGCAAACAAAAGACGTAATGTGTTCTTTTATGTAAGCCAAGACATCCTGTGGAGTTGGTTCATTCGGATTATTTAAGGCTAAGTGCCGAGAAATTTTTAGGTGGTTTACGATTATAATAAAACGATAGTTTATTAAGTCAGTGGCATAAGAAGATAAATATTGAGGAAAACTCAGGGTTAAGTACAAAATGTACTTCCCTTTTAATAGATTAGATGTACTGTCTATATCGTAGATATAGTGAATATACCGTAGTAAGTGTTTGTTTAAGCGTTGTCTTTAAGGTCATAAAGAGGGTTGATGAAAGAAGGGTGGATCGTTACTATGAAATTGGGAAAAACTAAGCAAAAATTCTGTTAAACCCAATAGTGAAATAATATTTTACTCTGATCTTTGTCAATCCCCTAGAGATATTTGAAAAATTGTAACCTTAAGTTTGTATTAATTAAAAAACAACTTCATCCTACGTAGCACATCTCTATGTTTTCTATTTCAATTTAAAAAGATTCTAGAGTATGTAATATAATGTATAATCTAAAAATTATACTCTCTAGCAATATAATATTTCGCAAACTATAGTTAGTCGCATATATCAAATATTTATTGTTCCGCAGATTTACCTTAAATAAAACCTACGGAATTACCTAATGTGATTAAAATATATATATATGGCAATTAATGATTTTAATATAAATTAGTAAAATTATTAAACATATTACATTAAAAAAAACCATTGGTGTAAAATTTTGTTCTACAAATATGCAAATAATCATAAAATCATGTGAGTAGAAATCTCATTTAATAAATATACATATTAAAAGTATGCTATATAGCTACGTTAATATCATTTAAATTTAATTATATACCATATATGATAGATAAGATTGATATTTTTGATTTATTTACCATAATTGTGAATAAACAAGAGTGATCGTTAGATTTATATGCACATACCAATTTATTACATAATAATAACTTATTTCTTAGTTATTTAATATATATATATATATATATACTTATTATTTTATTATTTTATTATTTTATTTCAAAACATAAAATAATAATAAATATAAAATACTTATTCTGCAAAAAGTGCATATCTTAACCTAAGTATGTATCTCTTTAATTATTATAAATCTTAAGCATTATCTAAATCATAGGCTAAAACAAACAAACGAAATGAGAATAAACTCCAAAATCAATATTTATATCGAGCAATAACCAAAATGAAAAGGACACATAAAAAAAAGATTGAAGATAGATTGGATTGGCACGTGAACGTAAACTTCTCATACCATAATTAATTTTTAAATTTCTAAATCATGATATAAAACCGAACTGACATAGTTTCATTGTAACTAAATAGACCCGAGATTTTTTGACCTAAACGTTAGGTTCTTTGCGGTAAGTGATATTTTGATATAAAACATTTTTTTTAAAATGAGATCAGCTCATCAGTAAACAAATTATGTAACTAACAAAAATTTAAAAAAGATTAAAAACGAAAGTATTAATTCAATCAAGAATATAGATTTATTTTTCCATATAATATCTTTTCAATAATTTATATATATATATATATATATTTATCATGCGCAAGGCGCATGTTTTATCCTAGTTTTTTTTAATATTTTGTATAGTATAAGGATGTTGTGAACTTGTAGTATATGTTGGTTCACCAATTAAACTTAATTGTTAATAAACTCGTAGTATAAATGGTACTAGACTTTGATCTGCACGTCCGCGCGGATGTTTTTTCATTTTTAATATATAACATTGATAAATGATGTAACACTTTTAATGTTTGAACATGTGTTCATTATTCATATTGTGTTTGTTATTCATTATTGTTTGGATGTTAAGCCAATTAAAGTGATATACTTTCTTTGATAAAAGTGTTATTGAGATCATGTAGTATTTTATTAATAATTTTCTTACTTTTAACTATTAATGTAATTTTTTTATGACTCTTGCTTTCACAAGGCATGATTGTTTTAATAAATTATTCTTATTAAGTTTGTTTCTATTTAGAATGATTTGTTTAAAGATATGAAAGTTTGAGATATGGTATCAGTTTTATATTAATGTGTTATATAGTTGTGATATTTCACTTTTACCTTCAATTTGGTATTCATGTTTACCTTTTCAAAATTGACATTTTTAAAAATATCTAAGTATGAAGTTTCATTAAAAAGGCAAAGGACATTTATATCTTTGTCTTATAAATATAAATAATTATTTAAATAATTGATTAAAACTAAAAAATATAAAAACTATTTTTTATAGTTTTCGAATTATATCTTTTCAAATTCAAACTTTTTATATTTTTTGAATTTTGAATTTTGAATTTTTAAATTTTCTTTTTTTAAATTAAAAACAAATTTGAACCTATTTTAAAATACTTATTTATATATTTATTCAAATTTTAAATCTCATCCTCCAAAACTTCACCCTCAAATCTAAATCCTAAGTATAGATTATTTATCCTATGGTTAAAATGTCTATTTACTTATTTGAAACCAAGTGTAAATGTGGTTAAAGGAAACATGAAAATAAGTATTAGGAAAGTAGTAATTTAAGAAATTTATCTATATAGTTTACTCAATTTGACATGTTATTAACACATGGTACTTTTCATTTTTTGTCTTTGTTTTCTACTCTATATTTTAATATTTGTCGAAATCAAAATTTAAGATGAGTTTATAGTCTCTTTTTTGAGAACCCAAAAATCTCATTCGAATCAAAGAGAATGGCTGTTGGTATAGCATGAGATAGATTCAGATTAAAACTCTGTTCTTTGTCTTTTGCGAAGAAGAAGTAACTTGATTTTGTTCACTCGGTTTCGTAACACATAAATTTATTAAGCAGGGTTAGTTAAGTTTATAAAACGACTGTGTATAAGTTTAATGGCATTCGATAGTAATTATTTAGTAAAAATCAGGGTTAATTACTAATTGTACTTCAGTTTTAATAGATTGGATGTCTAAGAACTCAGCTATAAATGATGCTTAATATATATATATATGTTTTTGTGTGACGATTATAACCAAAATTAATTAGTTTTTATAAATTTGGAATGGTATTATTTAGTTAAAAAAAACTATTCAATTACATTATTAAATACAAAATGTAGAAAAAAGTAGTAACGTTAATGTGACATAAATTATCAGTTACGTGTTTCTTAAGGCGTATCTCTAATATCCCATAACATATACATCTACATTTTGTAAATTATTCAACACGTTGGATTTCTTCAGCCAAAGGAAAATGGATTCTATCTACAATAATAAGTAACTTGCAACTCATGAATCCTATCTCCACCAAAGCCATCATATTACATAGAAACTTGCAAAAAAAGTTCAATTTCGCGGAAAAACCCATATCATATATACATACAACCTACGGAAAGAAAACATAACTTCAAACTTATTCCAAAGTTCCTAGTGGTTAAATGTCTTATGAATATTGGATATCTTGATATTGATTGGGGCAATCCTGGAAGCTTTTGAAACTAAAACCAAACACATGTTAAACCGAAAAAATATTGATTTACTCGTGTAAGTTCTTATTTTATATGCTTACCTGCTAGCACAGTTGTGAAGCTCAGTTTTTCTTAGTCCATGTCAAATGATGAGATTTAGAGCTCCGAATCTCCAAACGGAAATACCAACTTTCCAAGATACTCTTCTTCTTCAGATAGTTTTGCTGCTTCAGCCTGGTAATGATCAGAAACGGGTTCATAAACCAATCAAAGAAGGTCTTTTGGACAGTTATTTGTAGTTACCTCTGTTACACTGTCATCTACATGAAAACGCACAACAATTATGATTCACAGAAGCTGTAAACCATATTACAACGTACCAACTAACGAACCGGTGGAATTGAGTGCCTTTGTTATACCTAGATTCTTTGATGTTGTTTGAGTTTTTAATACCTTTCGTTACCATAATCTCTCTGTTCTGGCTGCTGCCTACATTCCACAAAATAGCTTCCAGAAGTTACCATTAGAAGGTTTCAGAAAATAGTAAAAAAATAAACAGTAAAGATAAATGGTACTAGATCATAACCCGCCCGACTGGGCGGGTCTTTGTTTTTATGGTATAGATAACATTTCAAAATTACAATTTAATGGTTCCAATTTTACTAAGTAATAGTATATTGTTTAAACATTGTATTTCATTATTGTATTGTGTAACAGGGGCGTCGTAATATGTTGTGACCCGTAAACATTTTAGTAATAGTTTATAAAGTTTTTTTGACTAAATTTGGTGTAAANTTTTAATGAAGAATTGGAAGGCTAGTATATCACTGTTAAAAACTTATAAGAATAGTCAATATAAATTATATAAATAAAATATATATTATTCTTGATTTATTCTAAATACATTTAAAACATGAATACATATATGTATAAATAATTTGTAGAAATAAAGTAATATCAATGATAGAAAATCCAAAAACAATAATAATGGTACATTGGGCCGCAGTAATCTTTAGTATAATAAATAAGCTCATTAAATTTGTATGCTATCCATGTTTCCAATCAAACTTTTAAAATTTTCTTATTCATGTTTCCAAAACTTTATTTTTGTACTTCAGCTTTAATAGTATAGATTAGAGATATTGACGAGAATATTAAGTGGTCTCAGGTCATCATTGGGCTTTTGTTTGATTCTCCTCTTGAAAGACCACCAGACAGCAGCAAGTTTGTTACCAGCATCAAGAGCATCGATGTCGTCAATCACAATTCACAACATCTTTGAGTCCACCACTTGCAGCTTAATAAAAGAGAGATGATTAGTTCAAAAAACACAAGGTAAAACCTTTTGAAACCCATTAATACCTTGGAGCTCTTGGGGTTGCTGTGAAACTTCTCTTTTGGTAACATGTGGTTTGCAAGATTTCTCATTTTCTTCAGGGCTGATGATAACAACAACCTCTGCCTTCCTCGCACTATCCTGAAACGATATGATACATTTTTAAAACATTTAAAAAAAAATTGAGTTGGAAGCAAATGTATGATGATACATACATAAGAAAAAGATAATCACCTCTCCAGTTGGAATGTTGACGAGATTCCCAATGTCTCCAAGATCCTTTCGGATTTGTCTTACTACATTCTCGGTTTTACTTCGCCTAAATTCATCAGACAAACTAACTAATCAGTTCTGTAACCAAACACACAAACTTGTTAATTCATAGATCAGACCCAATCAAAATTTGTAATATTTTTTATAATCCAAATCTAAAACAGAGAACACACACATATCAAGAAAACAGTAAGAACAAACAGCGAGTCAAAAACCTACAACTCCTCTAGGATCAGAGATTTTTGACGCCAATAATGAAAATTCTTCCTTCTCTTTGATCTCAAGTAATGCTCCTCCTCCTGTACTCGTTAACAGAGGTAAAAAGAAACCCCAGAGACGATTGCTTCCCCTCCCAGCCTCAACAGACGCCACTATCTTTCTCTCTGTTATCACTCTTCAAATTCCAAAATTTCTTGGTCTCCTTGATGTTGATCAAACCTTGCATAACCCATTTATACTCTAAAGCTTCAAGTGGTTACCTATGATATTTTAATTGAGAAAGAATGGGATGAGTAGTGAGTTTGAAGTAAATGCTGAGACTAAAGGAGATGAAACACAAAAATGGAAGACGTTACAAAGGAAGTGGCCGTAGTGTTTAGGAGACGATTTCATATATCTCTTAATTATTTTAAATCTTAAGTATTTTCTAAATTCCAAGTCAAAACAAACAAACTAAATTAGAATAAATTTCATAATCAATATTTATACCGAGTAATAACCAAAATAAATAAATAAACACAACAAGAGAAAAAATTGAAGATAAATAGGATTAACACGTGAACGTAAACTTCTTATAAGCATTATTAATTTTCAAATTGTTAAATCATGATATAAAACTGAGTTAATTTTTAATTTGTTATTTTAAAAATTTTTAAATCATAATGGTAATGTTAAATATGACCATAATTAATTTTAAATTGTTAATTTCTATTTTAAAACTGAAAATATTGTTTTTAAAAATAATTATATATTTTAAAATAATTTAATTTAACTTAATTTTTTATAAAATATTTTTTTTTAAAACATAATAATTTTAAAAATATAATTTTCTAATATTATTAGACAAATAAATAAATTATATTAAATTAGTTTTGAAACATATATATTCTAAATACAAGTATTATATTAACTCCTTCTTAAGAAAGCATTAGGGAACTTACTAATACTCTACCAATCAAGCCCAGTGACATTCCGTTTATTTTCCATCACTCGAACACTGGAAAATGAAAATATATGAAATCGAGTCCATTAAATTTTAAGTTTTGATCTACAGTTATAATTACAATTGTTTCTGATTCTACGTAGAGATAATTATATAAAAATTTTAAAATTTCGAATATATATAAAAATAATCATATGTAAATTTTAAGTTTGTCAATACTAAAATTTTATATTGTAATTATATTGCACATGTTTTATCCTAGTTTTATTATATAAGATGTTAATGATCATACCGAGAATTTTTATTTAACATTGTGGTCCCGAAACGAGAACGACCCCTTTTATGTTAACAAAACTTTTGGCTAGGCTTAATTTTTTTACCTCTATTATATAATCTGAGATGATAAATCCCCTATATATTATTTGGGGATCATTAAAAAATTGTAAACTTAAGTTTGTATTAATTAAAAATATCTCCAATCCTATGTGGCATATCGCTTTGCTTCTAAATTATATTTAACACAATTCTCTAACACCTTACATATACCACAGTTTAAACATATATTTAATAAAAAGATGTTGGTCACATATCTTATTAATATTAAAAGCTACGGAATTACCTAATATGATTAAAAGATATATGAAAATTAATAATTTCAGTAATAAAGATTTGCTAACAATTTTTATACTCTCTACCATATTTGTTTAAATACTTGTTATTAAAATAATTTAGAAAATTACATTATTTATATAATAAAAATTTATATTTTTCGTATATATTGGATTTTGAATTGTCAAAACGGGTATAAATTACTAAATTGTTAAATATCTCAAATAAACTTTTGTAATAAATTGTTTAAATTTTTATTATAATAAGATACAAATAATTATAAAATACATGAGTAAGACGTCTTATTTAATAATTTTATATTAATACATATATATATATATAATTTAAACTAAATTAAATACCATATATTAAATATATACTTATATTTTGATATTTTCATTGAAAAATATTTAGAATGTAATATTTTAATTTTAAAATTTGCATTCAATTTTTAATAGTTCGAAATTTTTTTATAAAAATATATTGACAATCATAAAACCTTATAATGAGAAAATTAATTTACTAAACATCCATATTTAAATATATTATAGATATTGTCAATGTCATTTAAATTTAATTGTATCTAATATATGATGGATAAAATTGATTGTGTTGATTTATTTACCATAAAATGATTGTTAATAAATAAGAATAATCGTTTGATTTAAATGCACACACCAAATCCTCTATAATTTAATTAAGGATCATTTAAAAAGTTATAACCTTAAGTTTGTACTAATTAAAAAAACATATCTTATGTGGTAGCTCTCTATGAAATTGTACTTGGAAGAATTCTAGAGCACCTCATATAAAATGTAGTCTTAAAACAAAGTCGGTTGGTCTCATATAAGAAATATCAAACTAAATAACATATTAAACTAAATCTCCTCAATATTGTTTCCTTAAATAAAACATACATAATTATCTAATGTGATTAAGATATATATGACTATTAATGATTTTAAATAATAAAGATTTGTTAACAATATGTATACTTTATATCATTTTTTAATTTTTTATTAATAAAATAAATTACACAACAACACTAATCATATAATAAAAATTTAGACTTTTTTTTATATATGTTGTATTTTAAAAATTTTAAAATGAGTATAAATTACTAAAACTGTTAAAAAATTCAGATAAAATTTTGTGATCCATTTCTAAACTTTTTTTTATAATAAGTTACAATGATTATAAAATCATATGAATAGATAATTTTATTTTAATAGGTGTTTATGTTAATGTATATATATGTATATATATATATGTATATATATATATCTATATCATATCATAATAAATAGTTTAATTTTAAACATAATTATAATTTAAAATTTAACTTAATTTTTTTAAAAATTATTTTTTATTTAAAAATTATTTTTTTAAAAGTATAATTTTCTGAAATTATTAGACAAATAAATAAATTATATTAAATTAGTTATGAAATTTTATATATTCTAAATGCAAATATTCTACCAACTGCTTCTTAAAAAAGCATTACGGAACTTAATAATGTTCTACCAATTAAGCCATGTGACATTCCGTTTATTTTCCATCTCTCGAACACTGAAAAATGAAAAAATATATGAATCGGATCCATTAAATTATAAGTTTTGATCTGCAGTTTTTATTACAATTGTTATTAATCCTACGTATAAATAATTATATAAAAATTCCAAATACATATAAAAATAATCAATGTAAATTTTAAATTTTTGAATACTAAAAGTCTTATATTTTAATTACATACACTCACCCTGAGCAAAAAGCATGTGTTATCTTAGTTTATAAATTCCAGAAACAAAAGAGCATCATATCAAATATGAATATGGTCTTGTTCCACAATCCGTAGTCTGCAACACCAAGGAGGAGGAGGAAAAGAAAGAGTTTAAGGAGAAAAGAAAGCGATGACGGCAAAACGGTGAATATGAGTGATCCAGAAGGGTGTTTTGGAGAGGTTAAAATATATAGAGGAGCAACATTGAGCCGAAGATTCAAAGTCCTTTTCGGACTTTACTTGTTCATCTCAAGTTCCAGTAACTTGCTACTCATTTACATATTCCTCATCATCTAAGATGATAAAATCCACAATCTGTAGAACCATAATTTCAAAAGTTTACAACATTTGCACAATTAGTGCATATGCTTGTTTCCATTTTACAAGCAAATTAGTCGCATAAATCACAGTACAAGTTTGCATTGGATTGTCTACATCCGAAAAAAGCGAACCGTCAATAGTAGAGAGAGGTAGATTAAGCAACCGGAAGACGAAGCACGTGATCCTGTGAGGTATCAACTGCAGCAGGAGGCATGAACTGCCACATGGCAAAGCCAGGGTAAGTTGTGTAGGGGACAAGCTTGCTTCCAGGAGATTGAGCTTGTGAGAGTGGTGGCGGATTTGGCAAGAAACAAGAAGGTTGTGTGTTAATCGCTTTAAGTTGCTGCTCGATTCTCTCTTTCTCAATCTTCAGTTTCTGTTTTTCAGCACGCAGCTCGTTTTTCTCATCCTACGTATTAAAAATACATCATCGGGGTTAATGGACACAATTTAAACATCTCTCAAAGTTCCAGTTTCTGTACCTTCAACTCCTTGATTTTCTCCTGGAAGCTTGAGTTCAAGTCTTTTAACTTTTGTGCTTCGTCTCTTGCTTGATTCACCATGCGAATTGCATCATTGATGATAGCAACCTTGTCTGTTTTCGGAGATCTACCAGGTTCCAGTATGGAACTCAACTCCGTAAATCTACATGGTTAATGCAACAATAATACTAAAAGATTAAGAACTTACAAAGAGTTGAAGAGAAGGAAGAGAGAAAGCACGAAAGTACTTGTCATTTAGCCACCTTATCACGTCTTTGTTTCTCCCTACAGGCTTTCGAGCTAGAACCAGCACATTTGATCCTGAAGCAACGAAGAGCATAACCAAAAGAACACTACAAATATTCAAAATAAATAAGTTAAATCAACAATACATACCTCTTCTTTGAGCCAGGTTCGTTGATCAC
Organism: Eruca vesicaria subsp. sativa; assembly: GCA_932364175.1. NCBI lineage: Eukaryota > Viridiplantae > Streptophyta > Magnoliopsida > Brassicales > Brassicaceae > Eruca > Eruca vesicaria. The sequence goes on from CAKOAT010113932.1 coordinate 51,741, forward strand.
ATCAGAATCACAAAGGAAGCCATCAACTTCTTCAACACTGAGAAAGATATCACATCAAAAGAAAACATGTAAGGAAGGATTATTTACAACCAGTTGGCTGATAGAAAACGGCATAACAACTTTTAACATAATCTAAAGTAGAAGTAGAGAGATCTTTGACCCAAAAAAAAAAAAAGTAGAGATATCTATAGATTCGTCTACTACTTTAGGAAACAGAGGAATGACTACAGAAAAAAAAATTGAGACAAAAAGCTTTATCAGTTTCTAACACAACAAGACCATCTTAAAAAGAAAAAGTCCACCTTAATAAGAACCTTCTCCAGATAGTACAAAACCCTCTAAACACCAAAGGTCCAAAGCCCATAAACTAAACTCAAGAATCGAGAAACCCTTTTAAAATCTTAATCGCACATGATTAAAAAAAAAGAAAAGAAATACCTGACAGTAGCTGAAGCATCGATCTGCCAAGGGAAAGTGGGACTCTGATGAGATAAAGAAGCATGAATCAAAGGGTAATCACTGAGCCAGTTCGTATTCTCCATTGTCTCACCAGCACCAATGAACCAAAAACGCGGCGGCTGCAAATCTGAAAAGACAGGAAAAAGAAGAGAAATTGGTGGTAGAGTCTTTTCTCTTTCAATCGGTTTCTATTATATATGATTTCAATCTCTCTTTTCATGGAAGTCATACACTATTGGCCCACCAATCATCATCAATCCCTTATGATATATGTCACACTTGCTCAATTATACACATGTCGTGATGTCATTCACATTTAGCTTCCCCATTTTAAAAAATCGGAAAATCACATCGTTACGCCATATCTTCCATGATCAAAACAAAATCCCAAGTGGCCAAGCCATTTAAAACATGAGAATTCACGAATCTGGGTTTCGTTTCAGATTTTACGAACATTCCATAGAAGTTACCCAATGGGAAATGACAAAATATCGAAAAATCACATCTTTACGCAAGTGGGATTTCAGAGTTTACAATTCTGGATTTTTCCCAGATTCGATGGAAGAAACCAACATTTAACATGATGTGAAGCAAGAGACTATAATTTGAAAGAATCGTCTGAACCATTCGAAAGAGAAGGATATGAACATTGAAAATTAAAGCGAAAAAGAAGAAGATGGATTAATCAATCGTCGTCGTCCCCAGATGGCTTGGATGAAGCACCAGTCTTCTTAGGAAGAAGAAGATTGTGAATATTAGGCATCACTCCTCCATTAGCAATCGTCACATCTCCGAGCAATTTACTTAACTCCTCGTCGTTCCTCACCGCGAGCTGAATGTGCCTCGGGACAATCCTCGTCTTCTTGTTGTCTCTCGCCGCGTTTCCAGCCAACTCCAAAACCTAATTTCAATTTCAACAATTAGGGCTTTTTTCTACTTGAAAGATGAGAGCATGAGATTGATTTACCTCGGCGGCGAGGTACTCTAGAACGGCCGACAAGTAGACCGGAGCTCCGGCACCAACACGTTCGGCGTACTTGCCTTTCTTCAAGAAACGAGCGATTCGACCCACTGGGAATTGGAGACCGGCTTTGCTGCTTCTTGATGTAGCCTTCTTCACGGCCCCGGATCCGAGAGTTTTGCCACGACCCACCATTGAAATCGATTATAAGTAAACGTATTGCTTCCTTCTCTAGCAACTTGTCTCTAGTTTTTATACAGATGTAGATTCCCCTTAACAACATTGAACCAATAGGAAGAGTAGACGCGGATCACTGTTTATTGCCGTTAGATTATCTTCTAATTGACGGTACAGATTGGTCTTTGAGGATCTGCATACCGGGAATGGCTTTTTACTATTTGATGTTTCTTTTTTAGGCCCAAACGTTTCCACCGTACCAAAAAGAGCCCAAACAATGAAAGAAACGATGCTATTCCGTATTCTTCTTTTCACAATTAACTAACAATACTTTTTTTTCACATTGGATAACCATACTAAATCATTATATAATATATATCTATATTATATATACTAGTGGTAGTAGCGCCGGGTTTCATATGTTTTATTCTTAAATGAATTGTAAATTCATTTTATAGTCTTAGTAAAGAAAATATGTTCAAAAATATATAAAAATGAAAATATGTTAAAAGAGAATGATATTTTTTCCAATCCGTTTGACAATAGTTGGTGTCAGTAGTGTATTTATTACTTTGTTCTAAAGTTGCTTAGTTTAAAATGGAATGACATAAGTGGTTGTGACTAATCAATTCAATAAAAATTGAATAAAAAACCAATAGACGTAACAAAGTTAATTTAGTTAGAATTTCAACATAAAGTAAAGTTGATGTTTTATTTAGTGAATATATTTATATTGTTAAGTACCATGTGGACTGTATACAGAAGGAAATGAATTTGAACTTTTTTGAAGAGACTAATTGAATTAAACGTGTGTAATTAAGTTTTGTTCATATATTCTTCTTATTTGGATTTTGGTAAGAAACTATTTCTGGCAATGGAATACATTTGGAAATAAGGAAAAACATTTATATATTTTGTTTTAAAATTAAAACGAAAATCAAAAACAGTATATAAATGTAACTGAAAATTGGAACATAAGAAACCCCCTTATAAATATAATAATGTTGAGTCATAGATGACTTTCCCTACATATGGGACAGCTTATGTTTGTACGAAGCCATTGAGCAATGCAGCATAAATGGAAAGTATGGTCACAAGTAAGAGAGCATAGATAGGTTCCATTGTTGTAATTTCTGAAGCATACCGTGCATGTTTTGTTTTCTTCATCTGTAGTTGGAGCCTATTAGTTCCCTCAAGATCGGTGATGATAAGGTCTACGTCAAGTTTTGCAGTTGTGTTTTGGTTGTAGTCTTTGATAGTAAGAGTAACTTGAAGATCATCAGTAATGTTATAGTCTTCGCTTTTTATAATTTCATCATGTATTGGGATGTCTCTTGAATAATCAAGTTTGGGTTGGAGTGTTCTATTTCATGGTATGTTTACATGAATTCCATGCCTTCAGTTGTTGAGTCATTAAAATTACCTTGATGGTCGGTGATAGATGGTAGCTAAACATCAATAATAGATTGTTTTGTGTTGGGCCTGAGGATGTTGACTTGGAGTGCGCCATGGGGATTTGCTCCTAGAGATCTTGTTTTTGGTGTGAGACATAAGAGTGAAGTGGTTAGTTATTCATTCTTTGGTTATTTTTGTGAGTTCAAAGTAGAAAACAGCATAAGGTGATGTAGCTATGTCTTGTAGATGGTGAGTTTAAGTTATCGATTTTCTAGACTTCTTGTAACATCTATTATATTAAAACAGAAGTCATGACTCATTTCATGTGTGATTTTTAGTTTAGACCATCTTCAAAAAACTTATAAAATCTTACATAACATCATTATAATATCTTTTCATATCTTTAATTTTTATTTGAAATACAAATATATATTTTTAAGAAAATTCTAACAAAGTCTTTTTAATATCTTTTAGAATATTTTCAAGATATATTTTCAAAAATTACTTGACTAAAATTTTAATTATATTAAAATATAATTAAAAATTTTAATTCAAAATTTTAATTCATTGTTAGCAAGTCTGGCATCTGATCCTGGTGCCACAGCTTCAGGAAGCGCTGCTTCAAGGACCTGTACATGTTCCTGTTATCAACATAACAAACACTGTGACTATTTATTTTTATAACCAGCACATTCATTAGGAGAAGTAACTAACACTAACAGCAAAGGTTGGCATAGGTGCAGGAAATATGCGGGAAATGGTAAAGGTTTGAGGGTTTGCAGTAAAATTGAAGTCTTTTCATCGGAGCTGGAAGGTATATGTATCCCAAAAATATCAGCGAGTGACTGAGGCAGGTCAATATCAACCTAAGCATTAACACCTATCCTCTATAAACCGGTCAAGACCATTATATGAATCACTTTGCACAAGTAATAATAGACACTGATATTTAGAGGTTTATTATAGGTCATACCAGAACCTATGTAACCTCAGAAGCTTCAATGCAAGTGAGTTTAGCTACCTCCATATCAAAACAAAGGAAAGACGCCGTGTCAGTGTCGTCTGACACAGAAAGTATCACCCGGAACCTGTTGTAAGGGAAATAATATTTTTTACTTGCTTCTAATACACAGAAATTCAAAGCTTAAAACAACAAAAAAATATACAGAATACCCATAGTCTGCAAATGAAGAAAGACAGTGACCTTATGAGCATCAGAATTGGTGTTCCCATGAGCAGTTTCGTTAAACAACACAAATCTCTGTGACCTGAGAAACTTGTCGACATGTCATCGGTTACTTCTGCTCTAATCTCTGCCACAAAGACACAAACATAACTACAAATAGAAACATTTGAATATTTTGTTCTTTAAATGTAACACATTAAAATGCAAAAAAAAAAAAAAACCAGACTTGGTCGTTACCAAAAAATAGAATAGGCATTAGACTGAGATAGACTTCCTTCGAATAAGATTAAAATGTACTGAAGAATCTTATAAACTTGTCTAAACCAAAAAAATAAAATAAAATCTTGTTCAACAGATGCAAATCATCAAGTTGGTACAACAAAGATTTAAGATCGAAATATTATAGCTGCTAGAATCTTACTGTAGACAGTGTAAAATCAAATGAGTGTTGACGTTCAAAACTTATTGATGGGCATATCATACCGAGACTAAAGAGGTTCTGATTCAACATGTAGCAACTAAATCTTTGAAAAGCAGTTCACAACTCTAAAATAATCTTTAGGAAGAGCCGTAAACAAACCTAAATATCAATCACATGAAGAGAAGAAACACACATTGGTCAATCTTTTGATTAAAGAATGAAGCAAGCAAGAACATGAAGCCTAGAAGCTTCACAAAAATTCAAAAAAAATTCTTACCATCACTAACTGAGATAACCAGCGTCGTTAGTCTCTTCGCGTATAGATGAGGAAGCTCTCAACCCAAAACTCTTAAATCAATCAACACTACGACAAAGGAATCATAGAAAAAGTCGAACATTGGTCAAAATATATGAAGGAGATGATATTAAACACAGATTGGATTGAAGCAGATAGTGGAGAGGTGGTTTGACAGATCAAAGAAACAAAACTGGAGAGAAGAAGAAACAAAGATTAGGAAGTTGAAAGGCTAGGAGAAGACGACAGAGGGATAATCTAATTAGGGTTAGATTAAATATAGGCTAAGATTGTCCAAAATTATCTGCAAGTCAAAGAGTCTCAAACGATAGCCTAGACGAAATTTCTTAAACAGTCGGATGACATGGCAAAATGCTCCAATTTTAGTGGTTGATTTTTTAATCCTAGGTGGATAGCCTAGCTTATGATTATATTAACCTTTTATTATTTTTTGATGATGATCAACTACCTGCAATATATGCGATATTGATGAACATGTTCACGGATAATGGTTCTGTGATAAAGTTATTCTCGAAACACTTGAATCGACAAACAGTTTTTGCATGTACGACATCCCCAATAGACAAGCTCTCTCTCTCCACATTAGATGATCACAATGAACGATTCTATCTACAATACTCTAGAACTCCCATAAAGCTTACATCCTATAATCTACAAAAAAGTTGCATAATCTGAGATTCGAACCTCAAACCTGAATGTATAAGTTTTTACACCTTAACCAGTATGCTAAAGTGCTTCCACAAAAGATATGTAAGAGCTTTGAAATCTCGTTATTAGGAGAATGAGAAGTGAAAGTAACCATTAGACTACATAGATAAACCAATCAACAAAGAAATGTGCAACAATAAGTCTACAAACGAAGCCCATTATCTTCATCAAGTTTATATTGAATGGGCCTAAACCGCATATATTTATCAGATTCATTTTTTTGGCTAAGCACTATGGAGGAAGAAGACCTGATTCTTACCATCATTTCATTTGATCAAATCAATTTGTGAGATCGGCTATACAATATACCGGCCGGAACTATAACTATTCAAATGATCTAAACAAAGACTTGGACGCCAAAGAGAAACAAGAGCTTCATCAAGAAACGAGGAGTGAAGCAAACCCACTATTAATACTCGATTCAAGTATAGATTCAAAGTGATTCAGCTGAGATTTAGAGATGATGATAAACGAAAAATTTTGTTATTCACTTTACGATTTACTAACCAAATTAGGCTAACGTCACTTATATAGTTAGCCAATATTTACAATGAACCAATTACACAATAACCAACATTAAACCACATATCCTAAGATTCTCCCTCAAGTCTTTAGGTTATGTGTTTGGTTGAAGATAAAATACTTGATCATGAAAAACGTCGTAAGAGTGAATGGGGGGGGGCATGATGAAGAGCCTTCTTTAATATGTATGAGAATTGATTACCTGTAGAAACATGAAGTGTTTGTAAACACCCTACCTTTTATTTAATCTCAGACCGTATGACAATGAATGTTGATGTGCTTCGTCCGTTCATTGAAAACATGATTCATTGCTATGTGGATAGCTGATTTGTTATCACAAAGAAACTTAGCAATGGAAGAGACATCAACATGAAGATCACAGAGCAACTGTTGCAACCATATCAACTCACAAGTAACAATATCCAAGCTTCAATACTCTGTTTCTTTACTACTCCTACTGACCAGTGACTGCTTCATAAACTTCCATGATACCAAAGAAGTACCCAAGAGCACACAAAATCCAATAAATGATCGCTGTGTATCCTTACATGTAACCCAGTCCACATCAGCAAATGCATTGATGCATATCTCTGTGTCAGCATGATAGAACAGACCTAGAGCTGGGTTACCTTTCAGATAACGTAACACTTCATGAGCAGTCAGTAAATGTATATCGGGAGGGCTGACAAAAACTGATTCAACTGATGAACTGCAAAGGTAATGTTTTCTACTGTGATTCTCAAATAAAAAAACTCGACCAATGAGTTTCATGTATACATTATGATTTGGAAGAGGATTACCAAAATCCTTTGATAAATGCAGAGTATGATCCATTGGAATCGTGCTTGGCTTACACCCTAATAAACTAGAGTCTTCAAGCAAGTTCAACGTATTCTTTCGTTGACAACTTGCTATACCCTTAGATGAACATGTTATCTCCAAACCAAGGAAGAATCTAGCTTAGATCTTTAATTTTGAATTCAAAATGAAGAAGATTCTGTAATGCCAACAACACATCGTTATTGTTACTAGCAATCATGAGATCATCAATGTAAACCAAGATAGCTGATTTAGAGTCAAAGAGTGATTTTATTAATGAGGGAGTTCGGTTACAAATGAGCAAATGAGAGGCGAGGTGGAGTCTCGCGGAGAGCTCAGCCGTGCCGTACAAGTCGAAAAGAAAGTACAAGAGTGAAAACCCTAATTCTAGCCGCCTTGTGAGTGAGAGCGATTTCGGATCCTCTGCTTGTTACCCTCTCTCCCCTTTTTATAGCGTCCTTTCATTGACCTAGCGAGCTGAGTGCATGCGTGTGAGGCATTTCCGATGGGCCTTAGTCGGCCCGATACGGCAAACCCCTTATCTAAGTGTCATTAACTCGGGTAACCACGGGGGTTATCCGAGCTAAACCTTATTAGCCGTTAATCAATGAAATGTTGCTCCGTTGGGCCGGGCCCGTTACTCGACAGGCCTTGTAAAGGAGGGGTATTCCACCTCCTACAGTAAGTCCACCAGATTCGTTGCCGATTCGTGACTCGAGTCGGGACGGATCTTGTCTGTCTGGTCTGTTGAGTAACGGGGTCGATTGGTGTGTTCCGATGCTTCCGCAGGAGGTAGCTCGTTGAATCGTTAGTTCGGAAAATGGCTCTTGGTGCGTCCACTAAGTCGTTAGCTCGGAGAATGGTCTTGGTGCGTCCGCTGAGTCGTTAGCTCGGAGAATGGTATTGGTGCGTCCGCTGAGTCGTTAGCTCGGATGATTCGCAACTTGTCCTCTCGCGCGGGAAGGTGTGTGAGCAATAGAGGGAAGACAGACGGTCTTTAATAACTGAGGCCCATCTAGGTCGGAATGTGAACAGTCGCGAGCTACTTAGAGGCCCAATTATGCCTAATTAATGACTCTGGGAGTCGCGCCCTGCTCTCCTATATATATCTCCTTTCACTTATTCTTCTCCATTTTCTTCGCCGCCACAGGTATTCACTTCTCTCCCTTCTCTCTACTTTCTCTCTCTAAGTTGTACAATATATACGTTCATTATCGGTGAGATGTGTCCGCGAGTGAGGTTGACACGCGAAGAAAAAGGGAAAGATATTGCGACTTCGTCGAGTCCGGCTAGGGACGAGACGACCAACGAACCTCTAGAGGATTTTAGTTTAGAGCATAGAAATGCGTTGATGGACGTAGACGGTCTTAGTCTTTCTCAACGACTCTTAATCGTCGATACCGAGAGAGAACTCAGGGGCGACGGCGTAGGGAACGCCGTTGCGCAGATGATGGGCGATCCTCGAATTGAGAAACCTCGTTCGTCGCCGCTCAGGTCATTGCGGGCGAGCTCTAACCGATCTCGAAGAAAAAGTTCCAACAGAACCTGTCGAGCGAACTCCGGTCGATCTCAACTGGCGGATCCTGATCAACTGGGATTTGTTTGGTATGTGTCAGATAACGCGAAGCGAGTAGAAAACGAGAAGCTTCCTCCAGCTCTGACTCGCTACACGGGGGAAGTAAACTTCGAAAAGGAGCCTGCAGTCCCGCGGGAGTTGCTACGCCCTGCCAAAGTTTCCGGCTAGGACTGGCCGAACATGCTCGAGATGGAGTCGACAGTGGAGACCGTCGAGAATCTGCTTATAGCTCGGAAGGCGATCAGGGTTACTTATCTGATTCCAACCTCCGATCACTGCCCATGGTCGCCGCCAGTTGGCTATCAGTGTGTATATGAGTCCTACTTCGGAGATCACACCAGGCTATGGTTCCCGATTCCTTGCCTGCTGACTTCCTACGTTGCTCGTCGCGGGGTGGCGATTAGCCAGATGGTAAACGGATCGTTCCGCTTCATGGTCGCACTTATGGTGATGGCGGCATAAATCGGGATAAGCTTGTGTGTGTATGCGTTTGAGCAGTTAACGACGATATCTCGTCTCGGTCGAGGGCTTTTCTCGGTTAGGATGAGACATAACTACAGTGTCATTATCGGTCATCCAGACAAGACTCCACACTGGCAGCGTCGCTACTTCTTCATTAAGTCGGATCAGCACACCTTTATTGACCCTCCGGATAACGAGTTCCGGGTTTACTGGAACGGCGTAGCCGGTAGTTAGCTCGTCTCGATCAACGCTCATATACATTTAATCTGACTTGTCTTTTCTTCTTATGCAGATTCTCACCCTAACTTCTACTTGACTGACGCCGCTGTTCCACTGTCATTTCTCTCCGACACTCGAGCCTTGGTTGAGTTAGGCCATGGTAAGTGGCTCGATATAAGCGAGGAGAGGATCCAACGTGCAATAGATTGTATCAACCGGGGTAAGGAAGAACGCACTCAATCTTCCCTTTTATTTTCTTGTGTGGTATTTTTGCTCAAATCGTTGCTCGTACAGGTGATTGGGACATAGTGTTTTAGTACGAGTCCAAACCCGGAAGAAAAAGGTCGAATCTCTTTTCTAAGGCGGAACAGAAAGTCATCACACAGGCGCTTATGAGGAAAGAACTCCCAGATCTCTTCTCAAGTTATCCAGAAAAAGCGAGGGGGCGCTTCGCAAGGCAACGCGCTGATGGGGTTGATCGATACTTTTGATCTTGGAGGAGGAACATCGTCTGACGACCCAATTCGTCCTCCTGCTGGGAGCAATGCTGCTGACTTATCGGGTCTATCGACTGGAGGCCCAAAGAGGCCGCGAGTCAAGGAAGAAGAAGGTCAAGTCGCTGATCTCGAAGTGGCCGAGGATGATCCTCCTGCGGGTTCTCCGGCTAAGAAAAGGAGGAGAAAGAAGAAGTCCAAGTCGGTTGAGGACGGGTCTGCATCTAAGGATGCCCCGAGTACCCATGATCGCGAGGATGCTGGGAGTCTTCCTGAGGAGGAAGTTGTAGAAGGTCGGGAGCTCACCCTGGTGAACCCGACAGATGAAAACCCTCCGCTCGAGCAGGACGCATTCCTCCCTGACGATCCCAAAGAGAAGGCGAAGAAGACGGGTAAGAAGAAGAAGAAGAAGACATAAAAGGAAACGGCTGATCCCGACGTGGGAGCCGGTTCTTCGGCTGACCAGACCTGCGGCCCTGATCCCAGGATCCTTTGATGTTCTGATCAACTGGTCTTCAAGGAGGTTTATTTGAATGTGGCTCGGCTCAAAGAAGCAGTGAGTTATTTTTGGTTCCTTCTTTTCGACGCTAAGGTCTTATCTTGCCATACTTACGTCCGAAGCGTTCATCTGCAGGCGGATGACGGGATCAATGCCTTGGTCGACAGATACGATGGCAAACTCAGAGCGACGTAAATCAGTCTCGGGGAGGCTCAAGAGAAGATCGATATTAAACGAAAACGTTCAGTTACTCTTGAAACCTCACTCGCGGACTCAGAAGAGATGAGAGCTGAAGCAACTCGCCGAGCTGACGACAAGGCGAAGGAGCTCGAGGAAATTTCCAAGGAGGTGGAAGCTGTTAAGGCTGCGTCCACCGAACTTGAGAAGGAGAAGGCTAGAATCGAGTTGAAGATGGCCAAGATCATGAAGGACGTGGATTACGAGGTTTCTCATATGAGGAGGAGTCGGGTTCTCGAGGTCACCCGTGAACGAGCGAGGACTCAGTTCGAGATGAGCAAGAAGGCGAATGCTCACTTTGAGCGGCTCAAAGCTCGTGATGCGAAAATGGACGCGTATGATGACGCGAGAGGTCTCTGGAGTCAAGTCTTCGGGACTCGGAAATGCTTGGAGTTGCTCAAAAAGGATGGGGAGGCTATTCCGCAAGCAAAAATAGACGAGTTCCGGGAAGAGGAAAAGATTCACAAGGCAGAGGCTGAAAGACTGTACCCCGGGTCGCCCGATAAAGAGGCTTATTGTCTCTCCCCGCTGGTGCTTGCCTCTAAGTACATCGAAGAGACGGTCCTCGCATACATGATGGCCGGTTACGACATGAATTCGGTCGATGGATTTGATTCAAGCGGATCGAACGTGAACGAGATGACTCCTGAGATCGCTGCTCGGCTTCGTTCTAGCAGGCCCCCGACTCTTCCAAAGAGGTCAATGTGTCGGGTCTCGACGGTACCGATGCCAGCAAAGAGAAGCCTCTCGAGAGTGATAAGGCAATGGCAAATGAAGCGGATCTTGAATAGCGCCAGAGCGTGGATAGTCAAGCTACAAGTCGTCAAGCTTCGTCGACTAATGCTTCTCAGGCTCGAGACGTGGATAGGCGTGGAGACGGTGATGATAATGGGGCTTCGCGGGAGTAGTCAGCTTGCCATGATAGATCCTCTTTTCACTCTGTTTGTGGAGTTACTCATCGGCTTTGTTGTTGTTGGTTTTATTAGCGGTTTCAAAACTTTAAATTGTTTCAGTGTTTGCCTTGAGGGCCCCCTTTTCTTTTTCTTTTAATGAACTTTGAATTTGCTAGGATGTTTCCCTTAGTGTATTTTTTTTATCGAGTTCAAAGTTTTAGTCGGATGAGTGCTCGCGACTTTTTAAATCTAAAGGATTCATTAGAGTTCGCCGATCTCTAAAGTGAATCCTGTTTTAAATTTAACAAACTCTTATTAAAGCCGTTGCGCGGAGTAGTAAAGTTTATCCGAGTTTAGCTCATTCGTCTCGTCTAATTATTACTTCGCCGGTTAGGCGTGACCTCGAGTACTTTTGCTATATCCGAGATTATATCCTTAGTTAGGCCGACAAGGGTTTCGAATTGTCGTGAAGTAATTCTGTAGAGTTTTAGGTCGGCCAATCCCTACTCTAGGAATTATCGCGAAACCGAAATTGGTCGTCTCTTCGTCAGTTGGTTGAACATGACTACGACTGACGGAGTTCGCCGAATACGTCTGATTAGGATGCATATGACAAATTTGCGCGAGTGCCAGTACACGGCCCGCGGTTCCCACCCGTACTGGGAAGCTGGGGTGCAGGCGCCATGATGGTATTGTTTCTAAGTTACAGCTGGGCCGGTTAAGGCTGCCTACGTACCTCGGAAGGAATCAAGCCGTCCGTAGTTTGGTTGTGTCGAGCTGAAGTGAACGTCGCTAGTTCATCTGCTCGTCAACTAAAAGTAGGTGAAGAGAGCATTTACTTGGATTTTTTTTTGGGTTATAGCTGGGCCGATTAATGTTGCCAATGTACCCGAAGGATCAAGCCAATCGTAGTTCGGTTTGCCGAGTAGGCGACCGTGAGGGAGTCTACTCGGAGAGCTAGAGTGACCGGGAGTTGCTAGCTCGGTTTGTTTTTTTAGTAGGGGAAGAAGCGAGACTTTGCTTACGCGGCGTAATATCGTCGGAGGTGCATTGAGTTCCAAGCTCGCGGCACCAGTTCGCCTGTTGAAGTTTCCAAATGATAGACTCCAGGCTTGACGACCTTGATGATCTTGTAAGGACCCTCCCAGTTAGCGCCGAGCTTACCCGCGTTTGGTTCTTTTGTGTTGTCGAAGACTTTGCACAAGACTAAGTTCCCTATTTCCAACGGTTGGCATCGAACTTTCTTGTTGTAGTAGTTCTCAATCTGGTTTTGGTAGTTCTGGATACGAAGCAGGGCTTGATCGCGTCTTTCCTCGATAGCATCAAGGGCGTCAAGCAACATCTCGCTGTTAAGCTCGACGTGCTGTGGCATTTTTCGATCGTCGTAAGCTGGTGACGTTTACCTCGGCTGGTGCCATGGCTTCGACTTTATAAGCAAGAGAGAAAGGTGTTGCTTTAGTCGTGCCTCGAGGCGTGGTTCTGTGTGACTAGAGGACTCCGTCTAATTCATCTGCCCATAGGCCCTTCTTCAAGTCGAACCTTTTCTTAATTCCGTCGATGTTCGTTTTGTTCGATTCGGCCTGACTGTTGCTTTGCGGGTAGCGAGGAGTGGACATATTCAGACGGATTCTCCACTTATTGCAGAATTCGAGGAAGTTCTGCGTGATGAACTGGGAGCTGTTGTCAATAACAATTTCGTAGGGTAGCACGTGGCGACAAATGACGTTTTTCCAAACGAACTTCTGGACCTCTCAATCGGTAATCGACGTGTAAGATTAGGCTTCGATTCACTTCATGAAATTGTCGGTAAGGACCAAGATGTAACGTTTCTGTCGAGATGGAGGCATTGGTCCGATGATGTCCATTGCCCATCGCATGAATGGATAAGGGGTTGTCATGGTTCGTAATGCTTTGGTGGGGCAATGGATTGTCGATGCGTGCCTCTGACACTTGTCGCATTTCCGCACGAGTGTCTCGCAATCGGTGATCATGGTTGGCCAATAGAAACCAAAGCTCTCACCTTCAAAGCGAGAGCTCGTCCGCTTGAGTGGTTGCTTCCGGCTCCTTCATGCGTCTCGACCATGACGAGGTACGTTTCTTTGCCATGGATGCATCGGAGGAGAACTTTGTTATTCGTCCATCTGTGGAGTATGCCGTCAGTGACTACGTAGTTTGAACTTTGCGCCTTAAGTCGTCGAGCCTTCCATTTCTCCTCAGGGAGTTTATCGTGTGCGAGAAAATTTATTAGCTCGGTTCTCCAGTCTGGCTCTGTTTCTCTAGGTTGGGCGATTGCGAGAACATGCGTCGTCTCGGCTTGCGGTTCTTTGACGGTATCGATGCTCGGTCTGTCGATCTGGTGGATTGGGATCATTCTTTGGACTTGGTCTCTGAGTTTGCTTCCTAAAGCCGCAAGGGCATCTGCACAGAAGTTTTCTCCGCGTGGGACTTTTACGAGTTCGAAGAACTCGAATCCTTTGACAAGATCCTGGACTACTTTTAGGTAAGAGTCAATTCCTTCATTTCGGGTATCGTAATCTTCACTTAATTGGCTCGTGACGAGCTGAGAGTCGCAGTAAGCGCTTAGTCGCCTTGCTTTGAAAACCTTCGCGAGACATAGCCCGGCTATGAGCAATTCGTACTCGGCTTCATTGTTTGAGGCAGCGAAGCCAATCAGAATGATTGTCTGATCAATTCGCCGGTCGGAGACTGCAGTTGGACCCCTGTGCCGGACCCCTAGTTCGTTGACGAACCATCGACGTGCATAATCCAATTGTTGTTTTGCAATACTAGATCCTGCGCGAGCTCTGGCGGTTACTCGATCATGAAGTCGGCTAGGACTTATGACTTGAGTGTTGTCCGGTTACGAAAGACGATGTCGTGCTCGCTGAGTTCGATTGCCCATTTGGAAAAACGCCCGGATTGATTGGTATTCTGCATGACAGTGCGAAGGGGCTAATCGGTCAAGACTTCGATTGTGTGCGATCGGAAGTAGGGTCTTAGTTTCCTTGCCGCTGTGATGACTGCTAGGGCCATCTTCTCAAGTGTCGGATAACGCGTCTCGGGGTCTGTCATGCGTTTGCTTGTATAAAATATTGGTTTCTGCTCGCCTCGGTTTTCCTTGACGAGTACACTGCTGACTGCGATTGGCGAGACGGTGATGTAAAGGTAGAGCGTGTCTCCGGGCTCGAGCTTAGCTAAGACAGGCGGAGTGGTGAAGTAAGTCTTTAGCTGACTGAAGGCCTCTTCGCATTTCTCATCCCAGGTGAAGCGTTTGTTACCACGAAACAGCTCGTAAAATGGGAGGCACTTGTCGGTAGATCGCAAGATAAAGCGGTGCGGCGATTCGCCCAGTCAATCGCTGGACTTCCCGACTATTCTTCGGGCTAGGGAGATCAAGGATCGCGGAAATTTTTTTGGGGTTCGCTTTGATTCCTCGCTGCGTGACGATGTCACCGAGGAATTCCCCTGAAGTGACACCGAAGGTACACTTTGTGGGGTTCAGCTTCATGCCATACTCGTTTAAGGGTTTAAAGCATTCGCGCAGATGAGCAGGATGGTCGGTAGCACGGAATGACTTGACCAGCATGTCGTCGATGTAAACCTCCATCGTCTTGCCGAGTTTGTCGGCGAACATCTTGTTTACCAAACGCTGGTATGTCGCACCGGCGTTCTTCAATCCAAATGGCATGACCTTGTAGCAGTATGTTCCTCTATCGGTGATGAACGTGGTCTTCTCTCGGTCANATGAGCAGGATGGTCGGTAGCACGGAATGACTTGACCAGCATGTCGTCGATGTAAACCTCCATCGTCTTGCCGAGTTTGTCGGCGAACATCTTGTTTACCAAACGCTGGTATGTCGCACCGGCGTTCTTCAATCCAAATGGCATGACCTTGTAGCAGTATGTTCCTCTATCGGTGATGAACGTGGTCTTCTCTCGGTCAACCGGATGCATCGTGATTTGGTTGTACCCGGAGAAGGCATCCATGAAGGTGAGGAGCTCGTTTCCTGCTGTCGACTCGACCAGACGATCGATGTGCGGAAGGGGGAAGCTGTCCTTGGGACACGCCTTGTTCAGATCCGTGAAGTCGACGCAGATGCGCCCCTTCCAGTTCTTCTTCTTGACCGCGACTGGGTTTCCTAACCACTCAGGATATCTTACCTCCGTGATCGATCTGGCTGCGAGCAGTCGCTCGACTTCTTCATTGACGGCTTTAGATCATTCTGAGCCGAGCTTTCGACGTTTCTGTCGAATGAATTTGAAAATGGGGTCGACGTTGAGCTCGTGAGATGTGATTTTTTGTTCGATCCCGTCATGTCCGAGGTGGTCCATGCGAAGGTTGACACATTCTCTTTGAGGAAGGCGAGGATCGTTTGCTACATCTCGTCAGAGATGTATGCTCCTATTTGCACGATTTTGCTGGGATCCTCGTCGTCAATCTGCACCTAGAGGACTTCGTCCTTTTGAGGGTATATCTTATGGATGGGCTTTGCAACATTGTTCACCCGGGGAGTCGACTGTTGAGGCTTAACGTTGACGATTAGGAGATCGCGTGCGTCCTATTGGTCACCCCGTAATGTTTTGATTCGTCCGTCGTTTCTTGGAAACTTGACGCACTGATGGTACGTTGAAGAAATGGCTTTCATCGAGTGGAGCCACGGCGTGCCAAGTATAACATGGTAGGGTGCGTCGGTGGCAATGACGGAAAACTTGACCATTCGGGTTACTCCGCCAGCATAGACCAGGAGTCGTCCGAGACTCCGTTGAACCCGGTCATGGAGTGGTTAAATGGTTTCATGAGATGCAGGTCGGCTCCCATCTTCTCGAGGGTTTTGTGGAAGATGAGGTCGACGGAGCTACCGGTATCGATTAGTACCTTGGTTACTTCACAGTATCCGATACCCAACTCAACGAGTAAGGGATCGTTGTGCGGCATATGGACTCCGAGCGCGTCCTCTGGAGAGAATGTTATCGGGAGGTCGTTCTTTGGTACGGTGGCCATTTCTGTAAAGTCTTTGCCTGACGCGGGTGGGCTTTAGCTCGTTTACCCTCGACAATACTTCTCCGGTTCGTCAGGTTTAGACCGGACCGAGTCGCCACATGGGGGTGAACCTCCCATTATGACATTAGCTCATTTACCCTTGAGTTGGGAACGCATGTCGTATGGTGAGCGTGCGATTGTCGTTGGTTTGGACTTGGTCAGGTTGACTTTGTTCGCATTGAGCTGCCGTCGTAGATCCTGAGTTTCTTGTTTGCGAAGTTTGAAACGGAGGTCGGCGACCTTCGAGTTCAGGTGGTCCCTCAAATCCGTTCTGATAGGGGACGATCTGGGTGTGTCCAGAGTAGTGACCTCGTCTTCGGGTCCGACGGACTCAGATGATCTCGTCTTGGACGCGGCGTTTCTTCGCTTTAGTTTACGCCATAGATCGGCCGAGCTCAAGCTGTCCCGTTCGGTAGGTCGCTTGTTAAGGCGTGTACGCAGATCTTCTTGTGCGAGCTCGGGCTTTTTACTCGTCGTTGAGCTTGGGCATGCAAGGATAACTTCGAATCTTCGCCGGTTTCTTGGCTGCTCCTCGTCGGCGGATGAGTCTTCTTTCTCTTGCGCTTTGGGAGCCTTTTCTTCGGCATCCTTCTTTTGCTCGGGTCGCGGAGCCTTGGCTTGAGACTTTCGACCCTTCTTGTCTTTGTTCTTGCTCCAGCTGTTCTCCTTCTGTTTGGTCTTGGGTGGTTCGATTTCAATCTTTCCGCTGGCGACCGAAGAGAGGAAATGCTCGTACAGAACCTTGCATTCCTTAGTGTCGTGCTTCTTACTCTTGTGGTAGGAACATTACTTCTCCGGTTCGTCAGGTTTTGACCCTGAGGCTTCGGATATGCCTTCTGGCTTTGGCTCGTCGTCCGTCCTGTCCTAGTANGTTTGGTCTTGGGTGGTTCGATTTCAATCTTTCCGCTGGCGACCGAAGAGAGGAAATGCTCGTACAGAACCTTGCATTCCTTAGTGTCGTGCTTCTTACTCTTGTGGTAGGAACATTACTTCTCCGGTTCGTCAGGTTTTGACCCTGAGGCTTCGGATATGCCTTCTGGCTTTGGCTCGTCGTCCGTCCTGTCCTAGTAGTTCCATCCCTTCGCTCAGACTACGACCGTTGAGCCCGGGAGGTTATCTTCGTCGACCATGTAGACGAAGCTTTTCTTGGGGTTCGCTTTGTCGCTTGGGGCGTGTTGTCGTGGCTCCGAACGGGTGTCGTTATTCTTTGACAACGTTTGCTTTGTCGCATTCTGCTTGCTGATGATTGCCTTGGTATCTTCTTCCATGCGGATTAAATTGTTGGATTGGGCAATAGCATCGGAGAGGGATTTAGTCGGGTGGCGATAGAGGTCATCCCGGAACTTGGAGTGCACGTACAATGTGTTCATGAGGGCATCGACAGCGATGCTATCCGGGACTTTGACTTTGGACACAATCCCCTTGAATTTTTCCATGAAGCTGCGGAGGCTTTGTCCCTGTGCTTAGGAGAGGTTCCAGAGGTCGGACGCGGTAGCTTCCTCACGTGTGAACATTATATAGTTCTTCAAAAAAACGGAGGATAGGTCGTGAAAACTGTAAACGGAGTTTTCTGGGAGACCGGTAAACCACGTGAGGGCCACGCTGTTGGGGTCAAAATCGGTACGACGGAATTAATAGCCAAAACTCCCCGCGAAAATACACAAAGAACAGTTTTGTAAAACTCGAGAATCGTTTTATAAAACTCGAGAAATCGTTTTATAAAACTCGAAGGTCGTTTTATAAAACTCGAGAAATCGTTTTATAAAACTCGAAGATTGTTCTATAAAACTCGAGAAATCGTTTTATAAAGCTCGAGAATCGTTTTATAAAACTCGAGGAATCGTTTTATAAAACTCGAGAAATCGTTTTATAGAGCTCGAGAAATCGTTTGATAAAACTCAAGAATCGTTTTATAAAACTCGAGAAATCGTTTTATAAAACTCGAGAATCGTTTTATAAAACTCGAGAAATCGTCTTATAAAACTCGAAGATCGTTTTATCAAACTCGAGAAATCGTTTTATAAAGCTCGAGAATCGTTTTATAAAACTCGAGAAATCGTTTTATAAAACTCGAAGGTCGTTTTATAAAACTCGAGAAATCGTTTTATAAAACTCAAAGATCGTTCTATAAAACTCGAGAAATCGTTTTATAAAGCTCGAGAATCGTTTTATAAAACTCGAGGAATCGTTTTATAAAATTCGAGAAATCGTTTTATAAAGCTCGAGAAATCGTTTTATAAAACTCGAGAATCGTTTTATAAAACTCGAGAAATCGTTTTATAAAACTCGAAGATCGTTTTATAAAACTCGAAGGTCGTTTTATGAAATCCGAAGATCGTTTTATAAAACTCGAGAATAGTTTTACGAAACCACAAAAAACCGAAAAAGCCGTAAAACGCGAACTAGTCGCAACTAGTTCGCCCATCGGCGAACTAAGCCGGCCCGGCTTAGTTCGCCGATGGGCGAACTAGGAAGTGATCAACTAGTTCGCCCATCGGCGAACTAAGCCGGCCCGGCTTAGTTCGCCGATGGGCCAACTAGAGACGTCCCGGACACTCCGCGTCTCGATTTCCGGCATTCCCGATTCGAAACTTACGTCTTTCGACAAGGTCGCGTTCTAAACCACAGCCGAAATATCTCCCGTTCCATCTCGATCCGACTTACCGTTCGAGTTTTACGATAAAAACCGTAAAACTTCGTTTTCTCGGAAAGAACTCGAGGAAATCGTATAAAACGGCAACGGTTAAACGAAACACCGAACATTGCCTAAACTATACTATTTATTCGAGATTTGTCGTTGAAATCATAAAAATGTGCTTTTAATAAAAAACGCCGAGTAAGTCGTAAAAACGTGTTTTTAATAAAAAGTCGAGTAAATCGTAAAACTTTGCGATTAACTCGAGAAATTTATTAAAAACGACGTCAGATCAGGAAACGATCCCGTAAAAAGTCGGAAAACGGTTTTTATCGCAAAACGGCCCGGAAGGACCTAAAACGCGATAAAAACCCATCTCGCGATTTCAACGGAATCTAACCAGCAGATTTGATAACGTTTTGACGGTTTACTCGCAGAAGGAAAATAAAAGTCAAGTTTAAAGATAAAAGGAAGGTTTGAAGAGAAATAGAAGATTTCCGCGGAAGAAAAGGAAGGATCGAGAAGAATGGAAAATTCCCGATTTAGTCAAATCTGGGTGAAATGGAAAGATCGGATAGCCAAGACGAGGAGTATATATAAAGAGGAGGTCTAGGGCAGAAGCAGACACACGAAATTCAGAACTCTAACCACCAAAACTAGCATTTAGGAATATTTCCGTTTTTCTGTTAGCGAGCTGCGTCTTAATTAGGGATTTCGTTCTTAAGCTTTTCGGCTACTCTTTTGTACCAGTTCTACGCAGATGCGGAATAAGAACCTCTTTGCTCTCTATTTCGTTTATTTTCATTCAAATTCTGAGTTATCGTTTTCTTATTATTCGTTGTGCGGTTCTCGCAGATAGCCGGTTCCTCTAGAAACTTAGGGTTTTCCCAAAGTTTCCTTATTTACGATTTATTTGACAGTGAGTGGAAATCGACACCCACAGTTTGGCGCTAGAAGGAGGGGGGGGGGGGTCGGATCTATCTTACACCGTAGCCGCAACATGTCCAACGAAGAAACGATGGCTGGTGACAACCAAACTCGCGACGAACGCTACAACGTTGAAACACCACTACCAAAAGACGCGCCTGCGGCCAACGCTACGAACGCTAACGCCGAGACCGTCGAAAAGATGCTTTCCGAGTTTAACAAAAAATCGGAAGAGCAGGAAAAGCTCATTGGTTCGCTCGCAAAACGGCTCGAAACCCTAACCGCGAGAACCAAAGCGATTCGCCCCCGCGGAACTACCAAGATNCTCATTGGTTCGCTCGCAAAACGGCTCGAAACCCTAACCGCGAGAACCAAAGCGATTCGCCCCCGCGGAACTACCAAGATCCGCGGAAGGAGACTCGATTTCGGCGCTCCTACGGATCGTCCCAGAATCGATCAGGGAAACGTACCGGAAAAGGATTCCGGAAAAGAAAACCCTGACACGACGCTGAACGAATCGGAAATATCTCCTATTCACGAACAGGAGACCGAAGGCGACGGCATCGAAAGGGTCAACTTGGAAACGAGCGACCAGGCCGACTCGACAGACGAAGACGCCGACGTCCATCCTAGGAGAAGGAAAACTCGCAGTCCTCGACCGGAGTCTTCTCCCGAACGTTCCTTTACTGGAGACGAAGGGGAACTCGAATTCGCGCGATATGCAAAAACCGCCGAGGAGCGATCTCCGGTCACTCGCAGCAAACGCCGACGAGGTCGTAAAACTGCTGGCGATCAAACCGTGATTCGCGATCTCCGCGAATACATTACCAAAACGGCCGCAGCGGTAAAAGCGGTGAAATCCCAGATTCATCACGCGACCAGCGCCGCACCCGAGATCGATCGGCTGCTATACGAATCTCGGAAAATGCCTTTCACGGCCCGTATCACCGAGATCAAACTGCCCGATCCCGGAAAACTTATGGTGCCAACTTACGACGGGACATCCGATCCCAAAGCGCACCTGCAAGCGTTCCAGATCACCATGGGACGAGCAAAGCTCAAGGACCACGAAAAAGACGCAGGTTACTGCCGCCTCTTCGTCGAAAACCTAGAAGGAGCCGCGCTCGAATGGTTCGCCAAACTTAGGCGAAACTCGATCGGAAGTTTCCGTCGAATGGCTTCGGAGTTCCTGAAACAATACTCGATGTTCATTAACCCGGAAACCTCCGACGCCGATCTCTGGAGCTTGGTGCACGAGGAAGACGAATCTCTCTGCGATTTCATGGGTAGATTCAAACTCGTCATGGCTAGGGTTAGCGGGATCAGCGACAAAGCCGCCATCGACGCGTTAAGAAAATCGCTCTGGTATAAATCGAAGTTCCGCAAGTGGATAACTCTCGAGAAACCGCGGACGATCCAGGATGCGCTCCATAAGGCCACCGACTTCATAACTATCGAAGAGGAAATTAAAATCCTGTCCGAGAAGCATAAGCCGGCGAAAACATCCGCGAAGGATAACACGTCCGAGCAGAAGCAGAAAAAGAAAATCTCTCATAACGACAAATTCGTCCATCACGAGGGACATGATCTCCGAGGGGCGCATAACTACGTTGTCAACTCCGGTTCGGAGCAAGGGCAAACTACGGGTAACACGTGGACGAGAAATTCGAATTATGATGAGAATTCGTTCTGCGACCTCCACCAAACCCATGGTCATTCCACCGTGAACTGTAAAGTTCTCGGCGCCAGACTGGCCGCAAAGTTAGTCGCGTGAGAACTTTTCGAGATATCTAGTGTCAAGGATCTCATCCGCGATTCGGACCGCGTCCCGAAGAATGACAAAAACGCACAAACTCCGCCTCATGGAAATCAGTCGGGCGAAAAACACGGACGAAAAATAGACGAGAAGGGTAACGATGCTAACCGCCGAAAAATCAACATGATCATTGGCGAATCGCCATACTTTAACGACACCGTCTCGTCAATAAAATCCTACCAACGTAAAGCCGAAACCGGCTCGAGTTGGAAGGTGCTGATGGACGATTCTCCGACAGGAGTAATCTCTTTCAACGATGCTGAAACCGGTGGAATCGACCAACCGCATGCCGATCCCCTTGTCATCGATTTGGTGATAAGCGATCTAGAGGTTGCTTGAATCCTGGTTAATACCGGAAGCACGGTTAACGTCATCTTCCGCAACACGCTAGCACGAATGGGAATCGACCTCTCGGAAGTCGAGCCGATTCCAAAACTGCTGACTAGTTTCTCCGGCGAAACGTCAATGACCTTGGGATCAATCCGACTACCGGTCGTTGCGAAAGAAGTAACGAAAATCGTTAACTTCGCGGTAGTTGATGTCCCGGTTATCTACAACGTGATTATGGGCACACCTTGGATAAATTCCATGAAGGCGGTTCTGTCCACGTACCATTTAGGCATCAAATTCCCGACGCCTACGGGAGTCGCAGTAATTTGGGGATGCCAAAGACAATCGCGATCTTGCTTCCTAGCCGAACATAAGCTGAGGCAATTAGCGGTCGCGATCATGAAACCTAAACGGGCAAAGGTCACGCCACCGCCCGCAGACGACGACCCGAAGCAAGCAACGGCCGAGAAACCAGAAGTTTCCACACCCATCGCTTCCGCCCAACCGGAGGAGAAAATCCCGGACAAATACATCGATCCCGCGACTAAAGCGATCGAGAAGTCTATGATAGCCGAGTAAGCACACTCGCGCAAACAATCAGAACTACGAGATGGCTTGATTTCCGAAAGGAATACGTAGGCAGCTCGCCTAAAGACGAGTTCAGCTATCCCCCTTTCCAAAGCGGGGGGGGGGGGGGGGGGGGGGGGGGGGGGGGGAGTGGGTGAGTATACGAGTATTCGTATACTCCCGAAATATTTTTACAAAATTTCTTTTAGCTTTGTAATCGAAAAATTTTCGGAATTTTTAATAAAGACAAAGTTAGAATATCTCCGCTACCATCGAAAAACGCAAATCCGGAAAATTGCTTCCGCAGTAACAACTACTCAATCATTTAATAAAAATTCGCATACCAAAATATTTTCGGAAAGAACGGGCGAGACGTCGCCTAAATTCTCGAAAGGAAATATTTCCCCAAAAGTCTGTTCCCGACTATAAAAACACGAACGCTCGGCGACTGGCCCCGTCGAGAAATAGTTCCCGGAAAATTTTTGGTCAGCACTTCCGGGAAATAGTTCCCGGTGAGATGCTCGATTCCAACCAGACGAATCGTATAAGCCGAGAACCTATCGCGGATTCTAAATCGGTATGGAATCAGGTTAAAATCGCAACGGGCAAAACGAAAGCCGATTAGTCATCGCACAGCCCCAATCCGAAAGTAAACCTAGGTCTTGCCCTAAACCCAGCACACTGGTCGCTAACGTCTCAAGGCANAGTCATCGCACAGCCCCAATCCGAAAGTAAACCTAGGTCTTGCCCTAAACCCAGCACACTGGTCGCTAACGTCTCAAGGCATGAATCGAGATCCTAAAGGCATGTCTCTTCGCCCACATCTAAACACTCGCGAAAATCGAAATCTCCCGAGTTAACGAATCAGACGATTTACACCAAAGAGTTAGGTACGAGATGACAATTCGTATTCTTTCCTCTACATCTAACATGAAAAACGAGTTTCATACTTAGAAAATATTTCTTATTAAAAGCATCCAAAAACACACCGCCCGGCGGTAGGGATTCAAAGCCACCAACGGCCAGTCCCGAAAAAACAACGACAAAATAAAAAAAAAACTAAGAACATCACACATCGAAGTCATCAAAAGCAGACTGATCGACTTCGTCACCCATGTCCGGGATCTCAGGTCCAACTTCGACCGAATCCGGCGACACCACAACGGGATTCCATTGATCCCACATACGCGCCTTAAGGTCAAAAAACTCGGACTGCATATCTTTTTCCCGATTCAAATCTTCCCATCGCATTTTGGATTCCTTAGCAAACGAGTACCCTTCATTCTGAGTCAGGGATAACCCATGAACAGTCCCGCGGCATTCGCGATAATCACCATGCGCCCGTTGAACAGCTTCCGCATCCGAATAACCGGTTGCAAATCGCTCGCGACGAACCTTCATCTCCTCGGCAACCTCTCGTTTGCCCGCACGACGAGCACGACGAATCCTTTTGTCAGAAAGCTCCTTAGCACGACGAGACCTGGTCGCACACTCATTACTCACGCGAGTAACCTCCCTCGCGACCATTTCTTCGGCTTGGTTGGCCTCGACCTCTGCCCGAAGACGAGCAACTTCCTTTTCGGCCATGTTCGCTCGAAACTCGGCAAGGCGAGCCTTAGCAGTACGGTTTTCCAGGGCTCGGCTCATGATAAGGAAACCCTACCAAAGGGAAGAATTAAGCCATGTCACAAAAGCTGCTCGAAAAAGAAAACAATAAGCGCACATACCTCCTTTGCTATCTCAGACCCCCTAGTAAGCTCTGGAACTTGATCATGGTCGATGTCCGGGAAATGGGAGGTCGATGATCCGCCCGCCCTCGTTCAGAAGCCATCTTCCGCCTGACTATCGAGAAAATCCTTGAGGATATTATCAGGAGAAGTCGCACGCTCAAAGTCATCGTCTTCAATTACCGGATTTTTACCCCTTCGGGAGCGAGATTTGCCACTTCCCATCGAGGGAACATGCGGAATGAACTCTCTGATAAACGGATCCTCCTCGTAAATCGGAGAATCCGCAAAACGTCGAGATCGGAAGAGGGCAACCGCTTGACGGACGCGTTGCGGAGAAAAACTGCACCAACCAACTTCGCCACGTTTGAAAGAAGTGGTGATATCCGGAAGATCCGCGGGATACGGAGGCAAAGGATTGGTCACTACGGAAAAACAGGAAGTCATTTAAAAAAATAATAATAATAATAATAAGGGTTCCTGAGAGTTCAAATCGTATACCTCTCCGACGCACCGTCGATACGAACATAGAAGAAATTTTTCTTCCAAGAAGTAGAAGACGTTGCACAGCCCGTAACAATTTCATCACGAGGGCTTAGAGCAATCCTCCGCGATTGCCCTGTAGGCTTTAACAGACCCTCGAGATGATCGACGGTAAGGGTGATTCCCTGCTCGTAACTAAGCGTCAAAAGACCGACGAGTTGCTTTAAACTTGGAGGAGTCAATTGACTAATCGACAATTCCAGTCTGTGAAGGAAATGCACGATGACCTCCGGAATCGGGAACCATAGGTGGCATTGTGCAAGAAAATGTTGTAACACGTGAAGAAGCCTTCGGGCGCATCCTCGTCGCTCTCTCCGGCAAGTGGGGAACGAAACTCAACGGCCTCTGGGATTCGGCAGAATTCACGCATGTAATCAATGCTGTTAAAAAGCGTCAAGGTCGGATGTCCAGAAATCTGATCGACGTCCGACAAAGCTAGAACCCAAGTTCCAGGCCTAGCAGACCCCGACTTGTCTCCGATCGCCCAGAAAGCCTCGAAGTCCGTCGGATCGACTAACGGGGACGAGTACTCTTCTTTCGGAGCCAAGGCTGGAGGCTGCGAACTCGTTCCCTCAGAATTGTGAAAATTGGAACTAGTTGAGGAACGAGTTTTTCTTCCTGAAAACATATTTGAAGATCTTCAGAGAAAGTGGAGAGAAAAATTTCTTGAATAAGTTGTAAAAGATGGAGTAAAGAATTCAAAATTTTACTCCATATACTTATAGGGAAGAATTTTACTATTCACCTTTGGACTTTTGGCCATTAAAGTTCCGCCTAATTCCACCAAACTTCCCAAACGAGCTCGATCCACTCGCAAGAGTCTCACGATTCTTACGAGCTGGGGGGCTAACTGTTGGGGTCAAAATCGGTACGACTGAATTAATAGCCAAAACTCCCCGCGAAAATACACAAAGAACAGTTTTGTAAAACTCGAGAATCGTTTTATAAAACTCGAGAAATCGTTTTATAAAACTCGAAGGTCGTTTTATAAAACTCGAGAAATCGTTTTATAAAACTCGAAGATCGTTCTATAAAACTCGAGAAATCGTTTTATAAAGCTCGAGAATCGTTTTATAAAACTCGAGGAATCGTTTTATAAAACTCGAGAAATCGTTTTATAAAGCTCGAGAAATCGTTTTATAAAACTCGAGAATCGTTTTATAAAAGTCGAGAATCGTTTTATAAAACTCGAGAATCGTTTTATAAAACTCGAGAAATCGTCTTATAAAACTCGAAGATCGTTTTATAAAACTCGAGAAATCGTTTTATAAAGCTCGAGAATCGTTTTATAAAACTCGAGAAATCGTTTTATAAAAGTCGAAAGTCGTTTTATAAAACTCGAGAAATCGTTTTATAAAACTCGAAGATCGTTCTATAAAACTTGAGAAATCGTTTTATAAAGCTCGAGAATCGTTTTATAAAACTCGAGGAATCGTTTTATAAAACTCGAGAAATCATTTTATAAAGCTCGAGAAATCGTTTTATAAAACTCGAGAATCGTTTTATAAAACTCGAGAAATCGTTTTATAAAACTCGAGAATCGTTTTATAAAACTCGAGAAATCGTCTTATAA
>CAKOAT010114043.1:0-31974 GCA_932364175.1 Eruca vesicaria subsp. sativa
TTTCCGCGGAAGAAAAGGAAGGATCGGGAAAAACGGAAGATTTCCGATATGCTCAAATCTAAGCAAAATGGAAAGATCGATTGGCCAAGGCGAGGAGTATATAAGCAAGAGGCATAGGTCAGAGGGAGGGGACACGAAATTCAGAGCTCTCACCACCAAAACTAGCATTTAGGAATCTTTCCGTTTTTCTGTTAGCGAGCTGCGTCTCAATTAGGGTTTTCTAGTTCTTACGCTTTCGGCAATTCTTTTTGTATCAGTTCTACGCAGATTCGGAATAAGAACCTCTTTGCTCTCTGTTTTCGTTTATTCTCATTTAAATTCCAAGTATTTTCGTCATCTTATTTTCGTTGTGCGGTTCTCGCAGATAGCCGGTTCCTCTGGAAACTTAGGGTTTTCCCGAAGTTTCCTTTTTTACGATTTATTTGACAGTAGGGTGAAATCGACTCCCACAGTCAAAATTTTTTTGATGGAGGCACCACCAAGCGATCAGACAAGTCTGGGGGAAAGAAGAGGAAGAATTGGAAGAAGGGAAAAAAAGACTAAGTGAAATCCTTAGTTATTATTGATTCCTCACTTCTCAGATGGTGTCAGAAAATTCAGATGCGCAGCAGATGTTTCTCACAGTCATTTGCAAAGCTTCAAACACTACCTATTGCTGAGATGATAAACAAAGAAGATCAGTCTATGGAGGCTTTCACAAAAAGAATGATAAAGATTCAGAGAGTAGACAGTGAGACTAGTTTTGGAGTGAGTCCTCATTTTCATCCGGACTAAATTAGATCTTCAGAAGTCAAGCTAATAACTTAAAATAAATGCCTAATGGGAGGCGACTCACTATTAGGTAAGTTTTATGTTTAGTTAAAATTTCGTTTATTACTAATTTTATTTTTTTTTAGGTAAAAAAAATAGAGATCCAAGGAAAACAAGTTTTCACAAGAATCAACGATGACTAGCTAGCATCGATCGACAAAGCATTCAGGAGTATCGATCACCACTTAACTGTGTTGATTGATAATGATATGAAAATCATGTATAAGGTTTTTGCTTGTTAATTTCGTATTTGTGATTAATTTTCCCACCAATCTTAAACTACATAACACTGGGATAGTGTTTTTTAAGTCTGAGGAAGGTTTTACTAATATTATGTTTTATTTTGAGTCGTAAATAAAAATTTAGACGACTTCTCTAAATATCGACATGAGACCATGTCGTTATCGATTGACAATACGACACCAGAAAGGATCAATTGCCACTTCAGTGTGTCGAACGACACGAACATCAGCGAGCGAGCACTTCAATTTCCTTGTTAAATTGTGTCCTTATGCTTTATGTTCTCACCAAACTTTAACTAGATAAACATTGGGGAGAGTATTTAAGCCTGGGGGAGGTTCGCTGATGCTTTTATTTATTTTGAGCTTTTATTTGCTATATTTATTTAAGTTTTCCAAAAATATTTATTGAGTCAAGAAGGGGATTATGATCATATTTAAATTTTTATTTATTATCTAACGACTCTGTAGCACCATTCTTAGATTTGTTGACAGCAGAGTGTATTAGAGATACTAAAGTGGATCATCATGTCATTAGATCACAGTTGCATAGAACGTTAGAAGGAACTGAAGCTTACCTCCAACCCTAAATTTGACTTAATTGCTTGCTTTAGGGCTTGGTATACATTGGATCAGACTCCTCATGCAAGTCTTGAAGGTAAAATTTGGTGTGCTTCTGATTCCCTTCTCTCTCTCTCTCTCTCTTCAGAATCTACAAAAAAAACATTGACATGATTTCCTGCGATGCATGTGGAAATCAAAATTCACACGTTGATTTCCGTTTAAATTAGGAAAAGTTAGGAAAACCCTAAGTTTCCAGAGGTCTCGGATCTCTGCGAGAACCAAGGACAAGTAACCAAACAGATGCGGAAAATATGTAAAGACAATAAGACAGATTTATAGGAGAACAATAGATCTTTATTTTGAATTTGCATGTGAGTTTTCTAGAGACAAAAGCATACATGAAGCTTGTCTGGAAATGGGATTAAAACGAAATCGCATGAAACATACAATAAATCCTAACTAGGTTCGCAAGAATAACCATCCATGTCGGGAGCAACCTATGTGAGCTGCAGCTCGCTTAGCAATAGACGAAAAAGATGAAAAAGGTTTAAAGGATTTGGGACTAGACCTGATGAAAGGCTTCCTATGTACCCCTTTCAGAGATCAAGTGGAACATAGTCTAGTTAGAAGGATTTGAACAAGAGATCGAACTGCCTAAGTGAGTTCGTCTAGTATGAGTGCAAGTCATAGAAACTGAGTTTGTTAAGAATAAAGTCTACGGTTTGTAACTACAGAAAGTTCTGAGTCTCAAAGTTGTGCTCTCAAAAGTCCCCCTCTGTATCTTCATCCTAAAGTATCTTATATACTCCCGTAGAGGTGGTTTGCCTCTTCTCGCTTTTTCCCTCTGCCAAATCTATCTCTTCTAGATATTTTCCATTTTCCTCCAATCTTCGTGTTTATCTTCGGAAACTTGACATTTATCTCTTTGAAGTTTAACATTTATCTTCTTCTGCAAAAAAAGGAATTGACCATCATACCGGTTGGGCTCGATTTCTAATAAATCATAAGTGGGCCGTTGGTCTCGTTTAGGCCTTTCTCAAGCCGTTTTTGGACTTGAGCGTTTTTACAATTTCTCGGAAGAACGCTTCTGCAACGACGTCAATCCTTGAAGAAACCAAACTTCTCGTATAAGAGAGAAAACTAAAGGCGTTTAGTCAACCGTTGTTTTTTCATATGATCTTTACGAATCTCGGAAGGGAAAACGTGTTCTTACGATTTTTGCTGTAAATTTTTAACGATAACTCCGATTGAGACGAAAAAGACATTTTGATCGAGATATGAGTATCGATCAACACAATTAAGTGGCGATCGACACTCCTGATGCTCTGTCGATCGATGCTAGGTAGCCATCGTCGATTCTTATGAAAACTCATCTTCCTCAAGTCTGTAAATAAATAAACCAAAATAGTAAGTAAGAAACAAAAACAATTTTTTCGATGAACAGTATCTCTGCTACAGTAACGTTGCTACAGTAACGCTTCTACAATATCGCTTGGTGGTACTACTATAATGTCGGTCGTCAGTTCTGCTACAGTTTTGATCGTTGTTTTTGCTACATGTGGGAACCGAAATTCGCACTGTCAATTTCCCGTGAAATATGGAAACTTAGGGAAAACCCTAATTCTCCCGGGGTCCTGGATCTCTGCGGAAATCACTAAAAAGAACAAAGTTAACAGAATATGGATGAACGAAAATAACGACGAACATAGTATAAATAAAGAATTTGCGCAAGAGTTTTTATTGAATAAGAGATTGACTGCTGTTACAAAGAGAATCGCGGAACTTAGACGTCAAAACGTTCTAAGGATCTGACTTGCTAGTCTAAACACCTAAGTCCTAAATTCGCCTAACCTAACATCCGCCTCTCTAGGTCTAGAATTCGTCCTCTGCTTCTGTCCTCTGCCTCTTGCTTATATATTCCCTTCCTAGGCGGTTTAGTCCTTCCATTTCGCCCAGATTCGAGTTTATCGAGAATCTTCCATTTATCTTTATCTTTCCTCTTTTCCCACTGAAATCTTCTATTTATCCTCAAACTTGTCATTTATCTTCAAATTTGACATTTATCTTCTTTCTGCGAGTAAATCATCAAATCGTCGTCGTATCTTTGGGCTAGATTTCGTTAAAGTCGCGAGTAGGCTTTTATCGTGTTTTAGGACTTTCCGAGCCGCTTTGCAACAAACCCGTTTTTACGACTTTATACGAGATCGTTTCCTGATGCGATGCCGTTTTTAAATAAGTTTCTCGAGTTAATTTTAAAGTTTGGCAATGTTCGATGTTTCGGTTAATCAATGCCGTTTTCTATGATTTACTCGAGGTTTTATTAAATCCGCGTTTTTTACGATTTCTCACGAAAAATCTCGAGTAAATCGTATAGTTAGGCAATGTTCGGTGTTTTGTTTAATCGTTGCCATTTTATACGATTTTCTTGAGTTCTTTCGAGAAAACAAGACTTTACGGTTTTTATCGTAAAACTTGGATGATAGGACGGATCGAGATGAAACGAGAGACGTTTCAACCATGGTCAGAACACGGTCGAGTCGCAGGACGTATGCCTTGAGTCGAGGACGTGCGAGATCGAGGCTCGGGATGGTCAGCTCGACGTACGGAAAACTGAACCGGGAACGGACCAGCTCACCGTACCTAGCTCGCCGTACGGCGAGCTGAACCAGGTTGTTCGGCTCGTCGTACGTTGAACTTGGTTTGGTCGAACCTGCTCGCGGTTTTATGGTGGATGCGGTTTTTTGCGGTTTTTTGCTTAACTTGGGCAATCGTGTAATCGGCGTCTGTTTCATTCGTTCTTCCGAGATGACGATTTCCAAGTTTTCAGCGGATTTACTTAGCTTCGGAAAGTCCTTATGGTTTTATAAAACAACTTCTCGTATTTTATAAATTGTATTTTTATTTTTGCGGAAAGTAACGATTTTGATCTTAACAGAAATAATCGTAGATGTTGATTTCGAGATTACGGTTTTTGACACCAACAGTTTGCCCCTCAGCTCGCAAGTTTTGAAGAAAGTTTTTGCGGGCGAGTGGAGTTGTTTTAATCGAAACCCACGGCTGCGATTCGTCTCATTGCGAGAGATGAGCTCTTCTTTTCTATAAGTATTGGATCATTACTTCACATATCTTCAATCTTTCAAATTTCTCTCCAACTTCTTTAAAAGATTGTCAAGATGTCTTCTTCCTAAGGTGATCAACAAAGCCATGTGGTCTCAGCTAGCGACAAGCCTACGGCGGATTTGCAGGATGCTCGCATCTCCGAGTTCCTCTTGTTCCAAGAGGAGATGGATCGCAGCGATATTGAGGAAACTACGGTGCCGACTTGTGCAGCCCCGGTGGACCTGCATGTTCCTGCGGAAGAGGCCGAGGCTATTCTGGACGAAGCGGTGAGTGCCATAGCGAAACTTTTGGCGAGGGTCACCATCGAGTCGTCGAGTTCATCCGCTGTTCCGCCTCTTAATGAGGTCGAAACGGTAGCAGTTCCCGCCGAGATCGAAACGGTTTCGGTTCCTACCGAGGTCGAGCCGAGTACGACCTTGGAGCCTCCTCCTCCGGCCAAGAGGGTGATCGTCCTAGGACTCCCGGCGCTTAGCGCAACGCTAGCTGCTACATCCAAAGGTCGTAAGAGACCTTGCGCGAACCCTGATGCTCCCAAGAGAAAGAGATGCGCGAAGGGTTCGGAGGCTGGTACTTCGTCGAGGAAGGCGCCAAGCTCGGGTTTGATGTCGCAACATCGTGCCAAGGTATAGGTTCGCGAGTAAACCTTATTATTATTTTTAATTGGTGCCTGATCGTCTATCTTGGTTCTTCAGTTTGTTTTGTTAATCGATGGAGTGATTAAAGAATGCGGTCTGAAGTCGAGCGTTTGGCTAAGGAGTTGGATGAGTCGCAGGAGAGGTCCGCTCATCTCAAAGGGAAGCTGAAGGTGATAGAAGATGTGCATTCCGCGGAAGTGTCTCGGTTCGAGGCTAGGATCAGCGACTTGGAGCGTGATCTTGGAAAGACCGCAATTTCTTTGCTCAAGGCGAAGGATGCAAAGAAGTCCAAGGCTTCGGAGCTGCGCAGACTTCAACGCAAGATGAAGAGCTTTGAGGGATCGGCGGTCCGTGCGACCAAAGAGGATGTTCCCTTCGAGGGAAGTGACTCCGACCCAACTCTTGCTGTCGAATGCGCCCTTCAGCCTGGTGCGGATGAGAGCAATGCTCCAAAGATCGCTGATGAAGGTGAAGGTGTTGTTGAGGGTGCCGGTGATGCGATGGATGAGGATGAGAATCCGTGTGCGGAGGGTATTTGAATTTGTAGTCTCGTATGAGACTTAAAAAATTAGATCTTTATGTGTTTGGCCGAAAATGGGCTTTGTATGTCTTCGGGACTGGCCTTTTACGGCTTTGAATCCCTTGTTGCTTCGGCAACTTTTTATAATGAACAATCAGTTTTTCGTTTAAACCTATTGGTTCGAGTTGATGTTGAGGGAGGTCTGCAAGTTGTCGTCTCGCATTCCTTTTACTTTGTGGATCGCCTTATTCGTTTGTTCATTTTAGGATGTTTAGTAGATCGAGAGAGCGTTTAGATATAGACAAAGAGACATGCCTTTAGGATCTCGATTCATGCCTTGAGACGTTTGAGACCAGTGTGCTGGGTTTAGGGCAAGACCTAGGTTTACTTTCGGATTGAGGCTATGCAATGACTAGTCGGCTTTCGTTTTGCATGTTGCGATTTTAACCTGATTCCATACTGATTTAGAATCCGCGATAGGTTCTCGGCTTATACGATTCGTCTAGGTTGAACCGAGCATCTCACCGGGAACAATTTCTAAGTTGCCTGGAAGTGCTGACCAAAAGTTTGGATTTCTTTTATAGTGCTATTACCCTTGTGTCGGGTGTTCGCGAGCTATCTCTGCGAGATAACTTAAGTTTGTTTAGGACTGTTGCGAGTTTGTCGTGATCACCAACAAACTATTTTTAGGTGATAGATGTTTACGTTGTTTGGGCCTTCTCGAAGGAATTATATCTTAAGAAGCTGCGTTTTTTTTTTTTTATAGTCGCAGACGGACTGTTTATTATTGTTATTTTGGAGAGAAACGGTTTTCCGAATATTGGTGACGTCTCGCTATATTCAGAATTTCGTTTTTTCTTTCGCTGCGTTGCTGAAAAAGTCTTAGAAATTTCGAGTTTGGAATTTCGGGAGTATATAAGTATACATATACTCACCTCCCCCCCCCTTTTAGTGAGGGGGGGACAGCTGGTCTCGTCTTGCGACAAGATGCCTATGTACCCTTTAGGGGGGATCAAGCCGTCTCGTAGTTCAGTATTTTGCGGGCGTGTTGCCATGTGATAGTATTTTTTGAGATGCATCGCGTTCCACGATCGGGGAATTTTGGTGTCCTGCATGTTTGCGATTTCATACGCTCCCGGCCGGACTACCTTTATGACCCTGTATGATCCTTCCGAGTTGGCTCCCAATTTCCCGGCGTTTCGTTTTTCGGTGTTCTGGAAGACTTTTCGTAAGACTATTTCACCTTCATGAAATATGCGGCCTCGTACGTTTGTGTTATAGTACTTTTCAGCCGCTTGCTGATAGTTTTGAATTCGGATGAGGGCCTGATCCCGTCGTTCATTAACCAGATCGAGTTCGTCGAGAAGCATTAGGTTATTCGATTCTTCCCTTTCTGGAAGCAACCTTCTGCGTCCTCTTTGTAATTCGACTTCTGCTGGGATCATGCATTCTGTTCCGTACACGAGGGCAAAAGGAGTTTCGCCCGTTCCTCATCTCGGGGTCGTGCGGTCTGACCATTAAACTCCCTTGAATTCTTCAGCCCACTTGCCCTTTTTGGCGTCGAGGCGTTTTTTGAGGCCGTCGAGGATAGTTTTATTAATGGTCTCGGCTTGTCCGTTTCCTTGAGGATATGTTGGAGTTGATTTTGTCAATCGTATTTTCCATTTCTCGCAGAAAGCCTCGAATCTAGTCGAGATGAATTGAGACCCGTTGTCCGTCTCGATTTCGAATGGGACTCCGTGTTTTTCCATACGAAACTCTCTACTTGGGCGTCTTTGATGCTTGCGTAAGACTCCACTTCGACCCACTTAGAGAAGAAGTCGGTTAGGACCAATAGGAAGCAATTTTGTTTCGACGCGTGCATCGGCCCGACTATAGCCATCGACCATCGCATGAATGGACACGGTGCCGAGATGGACGACCATCGCATGAATAGACACGGTTCCGAGATGGACGAGAGAACTTCGGCTGGCCGATGGATAGTTGGAGTGTGCCTTTGGCACTTCTCGCATTTTCGTGCGAAATTCTCGCAATCTTTGATCATCGTCGGCCAAAAATATCCGTGGCGTTTGATTTTTATTGCGAGAGATCTTCCGCCGGAATGATTTCTTGCATTATCCGCAGCGCCTTTTTCTCCTTGCACGCATGTCATAAGAGGTCCGGAGAATCTCTACTTATAGAGTTCTTCGTCGACTAGAACGTACCGTGCGGCCTGAGTTTTTACTTTTTTGGGCTGCCCATTTTTCCGATGGGAGTTCTCCGTTGGTTATGTTTGAGAGGATTGTTTCCATCCATGGCAGGTCTAACCCGTAGTCAGACTGATCTGCGGCTGGACGGTCATCTTTTTCGTTGTTATCGTCCTCCGGTTTGTCGATCAGGTTTATGAATATGGGCGGTCCGATGCTAGTTCGATGAATTTGACGGGAATTACCTTGCTCAAACCAGGATCCGAGCTGGATGCGAAGGCGGCCAGGGCGTCTGCTTGGGCGTTTTCGGCTCGAGGGATCCTAGTAAGGGCGAATTGATCGAACTTTTGGGTTAGATCCTTGACTAAGGTTAGATACGCCTCCATCCTTTCGTCCCTTGCCTCGTATTCTCCGCTGAAATGGCTAGCTACCAATAGGGAATCGGAGTAAGCGTGGAGATTGCGAATCTTTAGACCGCGAGCTAGTCGCAATCCTGCGATCAAGGCCTCATATTCTGCTTCGTTGTTTGAAGCGTGGAAAATCAATCAAAACGATTGTTCTGATATTTATCCTGTCGGGGATGCGAGCCGGATGCTGATCCCGGAGCCTTGTGTGGACGAGGATTTGTTGATGTATAGGATCCAAGTTGAATTCGGATCCTGGTCTTGTGTGCCCCCCGTCGGGAGTTCTACTAGAAAATCTGCGAGCACTTGCGATTTCGCACAAGTCTTTGCACGATATTCAATGTCGTACTCGCTTAGTTCGATTGCCCATTTTGCTAATCTTCCCGATTGGCTGGGGATATGCAGAATTGTGCGGAGAGGAAATGAAGTGGGCACAACGATAGTATGGGACTGGAAGTATGGTCTTAGTTTCATTTCCGACATGACTACGGCTAGCGCCAGTTTTTCCATCATCAGATATCGTGTTTCCGCGTCCAGTAGGGTCTTATTTACGTAAAAGATCGGTTTTTACTCGCCGCGTTCTTCCCGTATGAGGACATCGCTTACGGCGGTCGTTGATACTGTGATGTAGAGAAATAATGGTTCTCCTTCTACGGGTTTTTGCGAATACTGGCGAGGTAGCTAGGTAATGCTTTAGCTGTTGGAAAGCTTTTTCGCATTCCTCTGACCACTCGAACTTTTTTTTTCCTTTTAAAGTTTCGTAAAAAGGAAGAAATCTGTCCGTTGACCGCGAGATAAAGCAGTTAAGTGCTGCGACCCAGCCGGTCAGTCTTTGTAATTCGCGTTTTGTCCTAGGGGATACCATTTCTATCAATGCCGTGTTTTGTTTCGGGTTAGCCTCAATCCCTCGGTAAGTGACGAGATATCCTAAAAATTTTCCAGATGCGATGGCAAGCCGACACTTCGCAGGATTCAACTTCATATTATGAAGGTTGAGTAGCTCAAAACTTTTCTGGAGGTGCACGACATGATCTCGTTCCTCGAGCGATTTCACGAGCATGCCGTCGATGTACACTTCCATTGTCTTTTCGAGTTGTTCGGAAAACATGAGATTAACGAGTTGTTGATAAGTCGCACTGGCATTCTTAAGGCCGAAGGGCATTACTTTATAGCAGTAAGTTCCGCGATCTGCTGTGAATGCGGTTTTCTCCCGATCGTCAGGGTTCATCATGATCTGATTGTACCCTGAAAAAGCGTCTATGAAAGATAAGAGTTTGCTCCCAGCGGTTGCCTCGACTAGGCGATCGATGTGCGGCAGCGGATAACTATCTTTAGGACATGCTTAATTGAGATCGGTGACATCGACGCAGACTCGCCACTTTTCGTTCTTTTTCTTAACGACGACAAGATTGGCGAGCCAGTCAGGATATCGAACTTCTGTGATCGATCCGACTTTGAGGAGTCTGTCTACTTCGTTGTTGACCGCCTCGGCGCGTTTTCGACCTAGTTTCCGTCTTTTTTGTTAGACGGGTTTGGATGTCGGGTCAACATTGAGTTCGTGACAAGTGATGTTAATGTCGATTCCTGGTATATCTTCCGCAGTCCATGCGAACGTGTTCGAGTTTTGTTTCAGACACGTTAGGAGTTCGGCTTTTAAGGTCTAGCTAAGGTTCGCTCCGATTTTGACGCAGCGTTCTGGGATAGCCTCATCGATGCATACTGAGATAACCGGTTCACAGGTCGGCTCGCGTTTACCTTCCAATGCCTCGGCTGCTCGCAACTGCCAGAAGATATATGTTTTAACTTGCTCTGGGGCGTTGTCGAGGGCAGACGATTTCTTTTTCTTTTTTGAAGAAGCATCAGTCGACAGATTTTTCCGTTTTAAATCCGCGGCATAGCAAACCTGCGAGGTTCTCCGATTTCCCCATATAGTCTCGATTCCGCACGGAGTCGGAAACTTAAGACACTTATGATACGTCGATGGAACCGCTTGCATTGAGTTTAATCACGGTGTCCCTACGATTGCGTTGTAGGACATGGGTCGATCGACGACTTGGAATTCGACAATTTTTACTATGCTTCCGACGCGAACCGTAAGGTTGATTGTGCCGAGAGTCATAGTGATTTCTGCGAGTAAATCATCAAATCATCATCGTATCTTTGGGCTAGATTTTGTTAAAGTCGCGAGTAGGATTTTATCGCGTTTTAGGACTTTCCGAGCCGCTTTGCGACATAACCATTTTTACGACTTTATACGAGATCGTTTCCTGATGCGATGCCGTTTTTAAATAAGTTTCTCGAGTTGATTGTAAAGTTTGGCAATGTTCGATGTTTCGGTTAATCGATACCATTTTCTACGATTTACTCAAGGTTTTATTAAAAACGCATTTTTTACGATTTCTCACAAAAAATCTCGATTAAATTGTATAGTTAGGAAATGCTTTGTGTTTCGTTTAACCATTGCCGTTTTATACGATTTTCTTGAGTTCTTTTGACAAAACAAGACTTTACGGTTTTTATCGTAAAACTTTGACGATAGGACGGATCGGGATGAAACAAGAGACGTTTCAACCATGGTTCAGAACAAGATCGAGCCGCAGGACGTATGCCTTTAGTCGAGGACGTGGGAGATCGAGGCTCGGGATGGTCAGCTCGACGTACGGCGAGCTGTTCGGGGAGTAACGAGCTCGCCGTACGGCGAGCTGGTCCGTTGCCACCTAGCTTGCCGTAAGGCGAGCTGGTCCGGGACCGACCAGTTCGCCGTACGTCAAGCTCAACCAGTTGGTTCAGTTCGTCGTACGTTGAACTTGGTTCGGTCGAACCTGCTCACAGTTTTACGGCGGATGCGGTTTTTCGCTGTTTTGTGTTTAACTTGGGCGATCGTGTAATCGACTTTTGTTTCGTTCGTTCTTCCGAGATGACGATTTCCAAGTTTTCCGCGGATTTCCTTTGCTTCGGAAAGTCCTTAGGGTTTTATAAAACAACTTCTCGTGTTTTATAAAACGTATTTTTATTTTTGCGGAAAGTATTGATTTTGATCTTAACAGAAATAATCGTAGACGCTGATTTCGAGATTACAGTTTTTGACACCAACACTACATTATTGATCGACGATACAATGTTGTCACTGTTCATCTTTTTTTTTTACTCGAAAGCAATAAAAACGAAAAGTCAGTAAAATGAAAATAAAATCAAATTTAAAACAAACCTAACAGTGGGTTGCCTCCCACTCAGCGCTTACTTTTAGTCATTAGTTTGACTTCTGGAGATCTGATTCAGTCCGGATGAGAATGAGAACTTGCTCAAAATTAAGTCTCAATGTCTACTTTCTGAAGATTGGTCACCTTTTTTGTGAAAACCTCCACAGACCCTTCTCTTTTATCTATCATCTCAGCAATAAGGAGTGCTCGAAGCTTTGCAAGTGGTTGTGAGAAGCATCTGCTGCGCACTCTGGATTTCATGACATCATCTGAGAAGTGAGGAATCAATGCTAACTGAGAACTACCGTTGGTCCTTTTTTCCTCTTTCAATTCTTTTTCTTCTTTCCCCCAGACTTGTTTGATCCCGTGGTGGGGCCTCCAACAAAAATATTTTGACACACTTCGAACCCATTCTGCTCTGATATGCGTAAGGTGTCGATCGATGGTTTTTGGTCGATGTCGATCGATGCTGCTGATGCTGGGCCTTTATCGACTTCAGATCTACATCTAAACCCTCTCTGAGAAGCTCTATATGGTGGAATAGTAAATTCAGCTTCAAATACATCGCATGGAACCACTGTCTTCACAGCGTCATGTGTCATCTTCGCTCTTTTGTGAAACTCAGAAGCTTCTTCTGCTTTGAAAGTTGGTCGCTGATGTTTA
The DNA here is from genome assembly GCA_932364175.1 of Eruca vesicaria subsp. sativa. Classification (NCBI taxonomy): domain Eukaryota; kingdom Viridiplantae; phylum Streptophyta; class Magnoliopsida; order Brassicales; family Brassicaceae; genus Eruca; species Eruca vesicaria. Next base: position 12,342 of record CAKOAT010114043.1, read on the forward strand.
GGGACATCTAGTGTGAGACTTTGGATTTACGCATTCTCACGGCAACGGGTTCCATCTCAACTGTATATCTTGTCAACTCGTCCAACGATCGATCGATGTCATCAGGTGGGTGTCGATCAATCTCATGAGGTAGGTGTCGATCGATGCTAGACTTTGAAAAAGTCTTCAGTTATTTTCTTGTAATGTTCCATTCGTCATCAAGCTTCTGAGTCAAGCCATTCTTCCAGCTCTAAAAAGTCTTCCATTGTGACTTCCTTACTGAATCCGAATCTCCAAGATTTTCTCCATCCTTTAACTCCAAGAATTCTTCTAGCTCCAAGAAATCATCCATGGTGATTTCTCTGTCTACATCTGAGGTAGGATAACTGCTTGATACATAGGTGCTCTTCAGTGTCGAGTCTGCGATGTCTTGAGGACAACTCGATCTTTCAGGGATTTCAAGTGGCATCGCTCGAGACAAAAGTTCGTGTCAATCATTTCTGATGTTCTGGTAGCGATCGTTCTTGAGGTAGAGGTGGTGGTTAATGCTGATGTCGTGGTGTTGATCGATATTGAGGTCGTGGTGTCGATCGGTGCTGAGCTCGTGTCACTAATATCGGTTTCTTCTATTCTGCTCAGTTCCCCAGATCCATATTTTTCATTATCCTCTACCATATCTCTCATCATAGATTCCATCTCTTTCTCCCCTCAAGTGGTGTCGATCGACATTTAATGAATAGTGTCGTTTATCACCGAATGAATAGTGTCACGATGAATAGTACCATGATGAACAGTGTCACAGTGAACAGTGGCACGATGAACATTGTTGTTCGACGTCGGATGAACAGTGTTGTTCAACGTCGGATGAACATTGTTGTTCAACGTTGGATTAACTGTATCGATCGACGGTAGATAAACAGTGTCAAAATGAACAGTGTCGAGATGAACAGTATCGTAGACGGTGGATGAATAGGGTCGATCGACGGTGAGGTCAGGTCATTAGTTCCAGATTCGTTCATTTTGCTCGGCTCTTTAGATCCATGATGTTCATCAACCGTTCCCACATACTCTAACAACTGTCTTTATCTGCCAGATTTCCATGAACCTGTCCCACTTCTCATTTATCTCCCTTTCTCAAGCTGCTGCTTCATCAAGAAATTCATAGAAAAAGGCTCTTTCAGTGTCTTCCCAGTTGGTTGGGAGATCCTGGCTGCAGCTAGCTGAATCAACTAAATGCATCTCTAGAGATACAATAAGGGGAAAAGCTTACAAAGCATGTGTAATCAGAAATTCCAATTTGCTCTGTCTTTGATACTAGATCCCCAAGTTCTTCAATGTGTATCTTGGGATCTTGGTGAGGAATACCCCGGAAGGGGCCTTGAGCCACAAAATCATACCATTCATGGCTCATCATGAATTTATTCATCTCAGCAACATCAATAACGTCAGGGATCACATCCCCTTGAGCAGTAATCAGTCATCATGTGCTGTCGCGAGGGCGACCTTCTTCGTCTCGTAAGATTCCATTTTTATCAGCCTCAAGTATAAAATTTTTGATCTTCTTTGTCTTCTCGCAAGTAGTCAAAACGAGGTTAATGTGTTGGTGTCGATCAATTGATGTTGAAGTGTTGGTGTCGATCAATATTTGCTTCTCTTTGCTAGCGATCGCTTCTTGAAGGGTGTCGACTGCCCTGTTAGACTTATGAATCGTGCGTGAATCAGCAGGCTCCTTCTTTGAAGGACCTAGAAATTATCTCTTCAACTTTGTTCCTGGTACTGAAATGTATGTACCTGAAACAGAAGAAGAAATTTTATGAGTTTTCGAATAGTACTAAAACCTAGATTAAATCTAACTAGACAACATCTAATTGCGATCAAAGCTCCCCGACAATGGAACCAAATTTGATATCACTCAAATTACCCTACGGAGTGACTTTACTCTCTCAAATAAGAGGTTTAGTTTCAGTACATAGGGATCGAATCCACATAGAGCTAGGGAACACAATAGATCAAATAGTTATATGATTAAGCTAGACAAATAAAGAAGAAAGCGGTAAATATAGCAAATAATGTGAACCAGGTCGTTGTTCACTAGTTTGATGAGGTTTGATGGAAGGAGGTTTTGCTAGACTAGGGTTTATATTCATGTAATCAGGATTATAATGATACAGAGACTAATTGCAGGATATTATAGAGCTCAACTTAGAGAAAAAAACGATGAACTGTCGCATGTTTAGATTCGTCTATTGCCTAGATCTAATGATCTCAACTGTCGTTTGTTGATCAATAGAAAGTATCGATCGATGATTCTATAGGAATATCAATCGATACACATTTTGCTCTGTCACTCGATTATTCTATAGGAATATCGATCGACGCGCTTCTAGTAAGCTTTGTGTACGGGTTGATTAAGGTACTCACTAGGCTTCCTAAATCAGTTATCGCTTGTTTCTAAAAATCCTAGTTCAGTGAGGATATATTCAGAGAAGAGACCAAGCTATCGCTTGTGCCTAATGATTTTAAGATCAGAGTTATCGCTTGTTTCTAACAATCCTAGTTCAGTGAGGATATATTTAGAGAAGAGACCAAGCTATCGCTTGTGCCTAATGATTTTAAGATCAGAGTTCTAGTTAGCTACTCTAGAACACAAGCACTAAGAACATCCTATTGATGAATATCACAACTTAGCAATTCTATATTTGGGGCTAATCCCTCAAAATCTATTTGAACTCTAAATCTAGCAGATGAATCTATTCAAAATTTAAACATGAAGTTTTTTTACAGAAATCATAGATGAATAGATATAGAATATAAAAGCAATAAAAAAAAAACAAATGGTTCTAGGACTCTCAAGGAGTTCTTCCCTTCTCTCCTAACCTAAACTATGAACAAAAGAAAGCGTAGAAAAGCATGTAGCCACCAACAATGGCTTAAAAATACAAAAATAGGATTTCAGGTCGTCATGGGTAATTTGATAACTTTGTGTGGCTTCTGGGCTTAAGTAGGTCATGAAACAAGTCGGCCTGTCTTCTGGGATCACCTTCGATCGACACGAAGGCTGCACCGTTAATCGACAGTCCTTCACCTTATCGACAGCTTCCTCTCCCGAGGTAGACTGGCCGCTCTTCAGTAAAACGGGCATAGCCTCTCATCTAACCGTTGGATTGACCTCCAACTGGTGACATTGGAAAGCTAACTTAAAGCTCTCTCTTATGTCAAATGATCGGCTCAATCGCACCGTGGGAAAGTGTCTATCCATATCTAAACATCTGATGAGTCTGTAAAGCTCTACACTCAAAAGTCTCCAAAAGGCACCAAAATTACCACTTTCCTCCAAAATGTTCTTGAACATGTAAACACTATAAATATACTCTATTTCATAGTAAATATATCCTAAACATTTATATACCATGACTAATAATGGGTAGAATCCATAGCCTATCAATCAACACTTCTTGTCACCTATTAAATTAGCTTAGAAATTAACTATATAAATGGCATGGAATGTTTATAACTGTACTCAAGTTCCAATTCCAACACAGCTTTCTTTCTCTGTCCATCAGGGACTATGAGAGGAATATGGTACTGGCTTCCAATTTCTTCGACAATCGTCATGGCTCTTTCAATGATGGGTGCAAAAGATGTCAGACTTGTTACAAAACCTGAAAAAATCAAGAAATAGTAGAGCAATTGTAACAACACAGACAATAGAAAATGGTTTCTTAATATCAATCAAACTGTAAGGTGTAGATGAGAGACAAGATCTATGTAACACATCAGAACTTCTTCAAATCCGTTACAAAATATCTATTATTGGAATTGAAACTAAAGACATCTTGATCATGTGTTGTAGCTGCAAAGTCAAAACCAAAGAAACTAACCTTTCTGTAACCACAACCCAAACAACAAACTTGGCAGTTGAATAATAAAATACTAGATCCTTAAGGTTATTACCATCTTTGAATCCATAACATGGGATCAAGTTATCTTCATCGAAATTGATAAAGTCGTTCCAATGATGAAAATAACTTGCTGATAAGGGTTTGGAGTTGTTCCAATGTAATGCATGGCTCTTCCTACCAAATGACATCACCCCTAAATCAAATCACCAGTAAGATTTCAGAGCATAGCAGTATTTACTTAAAATCTAGCCTTAAAAGATTGGCTATACATAAAGATCATAACATGTACACTCGTTGCTCTTGGTGATATCAATACCAACAATCAGACTCTAGGACTCCAAACCAGCATGTGAAAGACCAGTAGTAACCTGTTGATAGAAAATGAAAAAAAAAAAAAAAATCATACAAACCAAGACAAAAGAAGTTTATCGATTCAAAACCTCATCGATGGAGCGGTAGTTATCATCAATCTGTTAATACTTTCTATCAAGATTTTTAAATCAAGGTATTAGAGGATGCAGGACTGGCAGATGGATGACTTGGTGTGTGATAGGAGCTGCTCTTGTCTCCATATCCCCCCCCCCCCCTGCCAAAAAAAAAGCAGATGAGATCGCAGACTTGATACTCAGCAGAGTTTTCATCTTTTGAATAATAAAAATATTGATAATCAATAGATGGACAAACAAATTAGAAATCAAAAGTGCCCATCAGGTATATGTAGGGAAAGAGACAGGAATTTGAAGAGGAGGTCGACAGGTTGTGGCTACGGGACTGAATATAATATTAATGGATTTACATGGTGGAAGAAGGTGGGTCGTTACATGAGAGTGACGGCTTATTGTCTACGTCGAGCTTTATTTTGTTCTTTAAAAGACCGTATACTTATAGAAGCCCAAAGAGAAATCATTACAGAGCCCATAATGGTTTGAGCAGTTTTTTTAAACGAAAAAATTTGTTGGTTAAAAGATTTTAGAGATGCCACGTGGATATTTATGTCCACCCTTTATTAATGATGCGTACACTCTAAGAAGAGAGACAATTCTCCTTTATTATATAAGATATATTATAGAACTTCTAATGATATTAGTCTCTGCAATTAAAGTTATATATTATTTTGAGTATTTTCAAATTAAACGAGACAGTTTTTGTGACAAAAAAAACGAGACAGTTTATTTAGAATATCCAAAAAAAATCGTATTTGCAGGTACTTTGGATAAAAATTAGGGATTTGAATAATACCCAGACTGAATCAATTTACTTCAATTAATTAGATTCGGCTCCACAACATGTATAATTATTACTTTCGAGTTCTACACGTAATAATCGAATCACCCGGACTAAGAAAACCCCAACTCGAATTTGGCCCAATTTTTTTAAATATCCGGATATAACCCTTTTAAAACCCCAAAAAGTCAGGTATGTAGAAGAACCGATATATACCTGAATTGATATCCAAATTCCTAAGCCTAACCAAGAACAAGAGCTTGTATGCACCCCATCTCACAGATCAATCCCCTAAGCCTCTATAAAATCTTATATGCTCCTCACCCATTAGTGTAACATGAATTAATGAAAACGCCATCAAGTTAATTCAAAAAAATAATTGAAAAAATCAAAATGGGAAAATGTGGTCGGTGTGTTGGATTGGGAATTACAATTTTTGGGGTCAAAATCGGTACGACGGAATCAACGGCCGAAACTCCCCGCAGAAATATAAAAGGAATCGTTTTATAAAACCCAAAGAATCGTTTTATAAAACTCGAGGATCTTTTTATAAAACTCAAGGATCATTTTATAAAACTCGAGAATCGTTTTATAAAACCCGAGGATCGTTTTATAAAACTCGAGAATCGTTTTATAAAACTCGAGGATCATTTTATAAAACTCGGGAATCGTTTTATAAAACTCGAAGAATCGTTTTATAAAACTCGAGAATCGTTTTAAAAAACTCGAAGAATCGTTTTATAAAACTCGAGAATCGTTTTATAAAACTCGAGAATCGTTTTATATAACTCGAGGATCATTTTATAAAACTCGAGAAGCCGTTTTATAAAACTCGAAGATCGTTTTATAAAACTCGAGGATAGTTTTATAAAACTCGAGAAGCCGTTTTATAAAACTCGAAGATCGTTTTATAAAACTCGAAAATCGTTTTATAAAACTCGAGAAGCAGTTTTATAGAACTCAAGAATCGTTTTATAAAACTCAAAGAATCGTTTTATAAAACTCGAAGAATCGTTTTATAAAACTCGAAGATCATTTTATAAAACCCGAGAATCGTTTTATATAACTCGAAGAATCATTTTATAAAACTCGAGAATCATTTTATAAAACTCGAAGAATCGTTTTATAAAACTCGAAGAATCATTTTATAAAACTCGAGAATCGTTTTACGAAACCGCGAAAAACCGAAACAGCCGAAAAACGCGAACTAGTCCCGTCCCGGCTAGATCGCCATTGGGCGAACTAAGAGGTGCTGACTTTGCCCCACTGGTTCTTTTCGCCTAGTTCGCCATATGCCGACCTAGCCAAACTGAACTAGCTCGCCGTACGTCGAGCCGACCATCCCGAGCCTCGATCTCCCACATCCTTGATTCAAGGCATACGTCCTTCGACACGATCGTATTCCGAATCACAGTCGAAATGTCTCCCGTTTCGTCTCGATCTGTCCTATCGTTCGAGTTTTACGATAAAAACCATGAAACTTTGTTTTCTCGAAAAGAACTCGAGGAAATCGTATAAAACGGCAACGGTTAAACGAAACACCAAATATCGCCTAAACTATACGATTTATTCGAGATTTTTCGTAAAAATCGTACAAAACGCGATTTTAATAAAACCCCGAGTAAATCATAGAAAACGGTAACGATTAATCGAAACATCGAACATTGCTTAGATTTACGATTAACTCGAGAAACTTATCTAAAAACGGCATCGTATCAGGAAACGATCTCGTCTAAAGTCGTAAAACGGATTTATCGTAAAACGGCTCGGAAAGTCATAAATTGCGATAAAAGCCACTCGCGACTTTAAACGAAGTCCAACCCGAAGATACGATGACGTTTTGGCGATTTACTCGCAGAAAGAAGATAAATGTCAAACTTGAAGATAAATGTCAAGTTTGAGGATAAATAGAAGATTTCCGCGGGAAAAAAGGAAAGATCGAGATAAATGGAAGATTCTTATTAAACTCGAATCTGGGCGAAATGGAAAGACTAAACCGCCTAGGAAGGGAGTATATAAGCAAGAGGCATAGGGCAGAAGCAAAGGGACGAATTTCAGAGCTCTCATCTGAGACTTTCACAACTTTTCTAGACTTAGAATTTTCCGCACTTAGAAACTTAGGCTTTTTCGAGACAAGTTCGGTTTCTATGACTGGCGCTCAATTACTAGACGAACTCGCCCAGGCAGTTCGATCTCTGGTCCAGCTCTACCAACTGAACTACGTTCGACTTGATCCCCGAAAGGGGTACGTAGGCAGCCTTTCATAAGGTTCAGTCCGAAATCAATCAAACCTTTTTTCCTATCTTTTTCCGTCTTTCGTTATCGAGCTGCGACTCGACTTGATCTAGGGTTTTATGTTTGTAACTCGCTGATGGCCCCTGCGGCCAAAGCCTTTATAATTCCTTGTAATGATCGCAACGCTCTTACGCGAATCGGAAATAAGATCGACTTTCTTTATAAATTCGTTTTATTGCGTTTTTCATATTTTTCCGCATTTATTTGGTTACTTGTCGTTGGCTTTCGCAGAGATCCGGTTCCTCTTGGAAATTAGGGTTTTCCTAAGTTTCCTTATTTAACGGAAATCGACAAGTGTGAATCTTGCTTCCCACAGTTTGGCGATAGAAGGAGGGGGGGTCGGATTACTCTTACTCATAGCCGCAAAACGCTTGACCAAAACGATGTCTGGATGTATGAAAGACAAAGTCGCAACTCGCAAAAAGACGCTGGTAAAACAACTCCAGCAGCGACTGCTCCTACAGCCAACGCTCATGCAAACGCTGTAGTACTCAACAAAATCAAAAACCTAATCGCGACTCTTCGCAATGGGAAGAGCAACAAAACAAGCTCACGATTTCTATCTCAGATCACTAAGGGAACGATAAAATCTATCAAACCCCATAGTGTTTTTCTTATTTCCGAGTTGGACAAATCTCACGGGTTAAGCAAAAGACGTTTTCCGAGAAATTTTCGGAAAAATAAAACTTGCTCTCCCAGAAACCGCGAAATAAACCCTGGGTTACTCGCGAAAAAACTCTAGTTTATTCGCGGCAAAACCCTAGGTCGCCCGCTGAAAGTCCCTAGGTTACACGCGGAAAAAACCCTAGGTTATTCGCGGAAAAACTCTAGGTTATTCGCGGCAAAACCCTAGGTCCCCCGCTGAAAGTCCCTAGGTTACTCGCGGAAAAAACCCTAGGTTATTCGCGTAAAAACCCTAGGTCATTCGCGACAAGACCCTAGGTTGCTCGCGGAAGAACCGTAGTCTCCTCGCAGAATCGGGCAATACTATCCAGCCGAAAAGACTCTGAGTTGGCCAAGCAACCTAGCTTGCCATCTTGGCGAGCTGACTGGCTTTCCACCTCGTCCCAGAGGCACTGACTTTTCCCCGAGGGTCCGCACAATCCAACTCATAGCTATGGTGAGTCGGACTGTACTCTAAACAATAATCGCACTCTCAATCAAAGTTTTCGTTGAGGTTTTACAACGAAAACAAGATAGCTTGATGAATCGGGACTGCGCTCGCGGACTCACCAGTAGGCAAGTTGGACAAGCTCGATGGATTGAAACATCTCCATCTCGAATCTTGATCGAGACACTTTTCGTTTCGTCTCAATCGGACTTTCCGTTGAGATTCTACGACGAAAAAAAGTCAACTCGACGAATCGAGATCACCCGCGCCAAGCGTCTTAGCTCGCCGAACGTAGAGCTAGCTAGCTCGCCATACAGCGAGCTGAACCAAGCGCCTGGCTCGCCCGCTGACTTTGCCCCAAGGGTTCTTACCATCCAGATCGCCACACGGCGAGCTGAAAGGGTTCATCCGACTTGCCCTACATCGAGTTGAACCAGTCCTCGAGTTTCTCTCTCAAGTCTTGATCGAGCTGATTCTCGTTTCGTCTCAATCGGAACTTCCATCGGGATTTTACGACAAAACCACAAAGACTTGTTTCTTCGTATAAGTACGAATTAATCGTCTAAAACGGCAACGGTTGACTTAACACCAAAGTTGCCTAAACTATACGAGAAATCTGAACTCTCTAAACCCAATCCGGTTTTACGAAACTATGCCACGCTAAGTCGAAAACATCCAATCATAAACACGCGATTGATTTTTTCGATATACGAAGCGCACCTAGTCGGCCAAATAAAACCAGCAGTACGAAGAAACAAGAACATGAGCTCCGATGATTAAGTCTTCTCCCCGCTCCAATACTCTTGTTGGTAATTCGTCGAAGACCGGTCGGTCAGAAGACGAAGAACGAAGAATAGACGATCCTAAATCATCGATGAAACTAAGGTATGTCCGATTTGAAAATTTTATTAGACTTCTAATTTCTCGTAGGTAAGAAACGAAAACGTCTTGTAAACTGCCGTGAAACCTAGAGAACTTAGATTTTAGAGGATAGTCTAGCATGCTAAGTCGTAAGCAATTTTTGTCTATCTCGATTTGTTGTTCTCTAACCATTCAGGCATAACTCGCAAACCGATCCAATCTCTCGTACAACCGAGAAACGATCGCCACGCATTCAAACGTACTCATTTCCTAAAAGAAAGAGGGAGCTAGAGACGCTGATGTTTTCTTAAAACCGACTCGCTCCTAGAAGTTTTCGTAAATCAGACATACTCCGAATCATCTCCGATCCACCATGGTCTTTAATCGACTCGGATTGTCGATCATCCCAATCCTTCAAACGAAACTTGTCTTTCTTCTTTCACCGAACATTTTTTCCTCGCATCAAGAAAACGCTTTCTAAAATAGGCGGAAAAATATTCGGACGATGCAACGCCTCGTCGAAATCATCCCAAAAGAAAACGACAATCTAAAAACCGTCTAAGCGCTAAAGACTGATCCAAACCGTCTGGGAAATAATCTCGAGGAGTATACAGCATCTCTCGTCGCAATCATGCGGTTAGAAAATCTCTGCGAAACTTCAGAGCGAAACTCGATTATTTGCCAAAATCATAAAGATCTTCTCAAACTTGATAAAACAAGTATAAGAATCGAAATCTTTAGGCATCAAAGCATTGATCCCATTTTCCGTCAAACCAAGTGAGTCACGGAATAATGTCAAGAACATTTGCGGCGAAAGAAAAATCGAGAACACAAAGCAGCAATAAAGAACACGTCCTCCCTTCTCGCTGACTGATCCTATTGCTGATCATGTGATTCATTCCGTCCGAGAAACCCGCTAAAACATTTTGCGACTAAATCTCGGTGAAATAATTTTTGGTAAAACTCCGCGAGTGACTCCGAAAAAAACCATCACTGAAAAATCTGCGGAAACATTGTTAACCCAATGCGTCGTGCCAATTTACTAAAGTCATCGCCCGTTGCTTACGCGAGAAATCCTTCGTATAGTCAGGATCATGTCATAACGAAGTAACTTTCAAAGTAAACGTAACAGGTTTTGCGAAAAGTACTTTCCTTATAGCGAAAACTAAGCTATACGATCCGACACTGAGCGACCAATCTAAACTTTTCCTCCTCGCGACACGATCTGAAAGATCTCACTCTTTAGCCCTTCGGTTCACGAGCATCCGCTCTCATTCCTCCCGATTACATCTGAGAATGAGACCGCCCCGCAAACGACTCCGCACGGGCTCTGCATCGAGCTTCTTAGGATCTGTCTCCCTCGAGTAAAAAAAAAACCTACAACGGAAAGGAAAGTTTATACGAAACTTTCACCGTATAAATCAAACCTACAACGGAAAAACGTTTTCTATAAACACGGGCATACTTGGCATATCAAGCTCGAAAAAGGCTACTTGGCTATTGTCCGATCGCGCTTCACTTCAATGCCAGGTTTACAAACCGACTCGACCTTTTCGATAGCACGAAAGTGTGGCGGTCTAATCCTCTACCAAATACGACCTTGGCTGTGCGGCTGAACACAACCTTCACGCTAAGCCAATACGTTCAACGGATAATGCAAACTTGTCGAAAATCGGCTAAGTTCTGTATTCTCGCGATTCACCCTATTTCCGAAGCAAGTTGCCTACAAAATCCGACGTATAAGGAAACACTCGTATCAGAGCTCCTAAAGCCGTACGAATGTCGGAAGGTCAACACTTCACAAAGCACCGTAACGAAAAACGCTTCGTTCGGGGAAACAACTTACACGAACTCTCGGTCCTAATTACTCTGGCACAAATCATAAAACTACCTAACATCCAAACAGGAATGTAAGTTTTAATTTCGAATATCCGCAAACGAACCAAAGTGTTCCTGCAAAGTAGGGTTAAGAAAAAACCCTCGCAACACTGCGCAACATCTTCGAGCCCGCAAACGTTCCGAACACGAAACGCGGCATCTAAAATAAAAACCAATTTTCGGCACTGCGAGACGTCGCAGACGCCCGGAGATTAGTTTTTCGACTTAAATACCTTCCACGATAAAGTCATTTTCTTGGAAGACCTAACAGTCTGTCCGCGACTATAAAATTACGCAAAACTTCTTAATGTACGTATCCTTCGCGAAGGCCAAAACAACGTAAACATTTATCGCCTAAGAGGTGCTGACTTTGCCCCACTGGTTCTTTTCGCCTAGTTCGCCATATGCCGACCTAGCCAAACTGAACTAGCTCGCCGTACGTCGAGCCGACCATCCCGAGCCTCGATCTCCCACATCCTTGATTCAAGGCATACGTCCTTCGACACGATCGTATTCCGAATCACAGTCGAAATGTCTCCCGTTTCGTCTCGATCTGTCCTATCGTTCGAGTTTTACGATAAAAACCATGAAACTTTGTTTTCTCGAAAAGAACTCGAGGAAATCGTATAAAACGGAAATGGTTAAACGAAACACCAAATATCGCCTAAACTATACGATTTATTCGAGATTTTTCGTAAAAATCGTACAAAACGCGATTTTAATAAAACCCCGAGTAAATCATAGAAAACGGTAACGATTAATCGAAACATCGAACATTGCGTAGATTTACGATTAACTCGAGAAACTTATCTAAAAACGGCATCGTATCAGGAAACGATCTCTTCTAAAGTCGTAAAACGGATTTATCGCAAAACGGCTCGGAAAGTCATAAATTGCGATAAAAGCCACTCGCGACTTTAAACGAAGTCCAACCCGAAGATACGATGACGTTTTGGCGATTTACTCGCAGAAAGATGATAAATGTCAAACTTGAAGATAAATGTCAAGTTTGAGGATAAATAGAAGATTTCCGCGGGAAAAAAGGAAAGATCGAGATAAATGGAAGATTCTTATTAAACTCGAATCTGGGCGAAATGGAAAGACTAAACCGCCTAGGAAGGGAGTATATAAGCAAGAGGTATAGGGCAGAAGCAAAGGGACGAATTTCAGAGCTCTCATCTGAGACTTTCACAACTTTTCTAGACTTAGAATTTTCCGCACTTAGAAACTTAGGCTTTTTCGAGACAAGTTCGGTTTCTATGACTGGCGCTCAATTACTAGACGAACTCGCCCAGGCAGTTCGATCTCTGGTCCAGCTCTACCAACTGAACTACGTTCGACTTGATCCCCGAAAGGGGTACGTAGGCAGCCTTTCATAAGGTTCAGTCCGAAATCAATCAAACCTTTTTTCCTATCTTTTTCCGTCTTTCGTTATCGAGCTGCGACTCGACTAGATCTAGGGTTTTATGTTTGTAACTCGCTGATGGCCCCTGCGGCCAAAGCCTTTATAGTTCCTTGTAATGATCGCAACGCTCTTACGCGAATCGGAAATAAGATCGACTTTCTTTATAAATTCGTTTTATTGCGTTTTTCATATTTTTCCGCATTTATTTGGTTACTTGTCATTGGCTTTCGCAGAGATCCGGTTCCTCTGGGAAATTGGGGTTTTCCTAAGTTTCCTTATTTAACGGAAATGAACAAGTGTGAATCTCGGTTCCCACAACAGTTTAAAAATGGTTTTGGTTTAAAATCAGTTTCGATTGAAAATAAAAATAGAATACTTGAAATTAAAACAAAAAAAAAAGATTTCCCAAGAAAACCCACCATTTCTAGAATCCCTTCCCACCAGTTCCCCGATCGGATTGTTAGTATACCTTAATCAATCTCACAGCTCTGGTCCTCCATTAATCTCTCCAGCAGGTTATTAACAGCGGAGACCAAACAGACGTGTAGCATTCTGCCGGGGCCGTAGAAGTTTTTGGTAAGTGGCTCGAGCTTTCTTTTAAGAAGTAGGTTCTAGGGAGGGTTAAAATTGGGAGTATTGCACAACGGCATTGTTTCATTTTTGGGTCAACTAGTATAGTAAATTGGTTTGCTCTGAATTTGGGTGGTTGAATGGGAGTTGAAAGGCAATAGATAGGAACCTAGATCCATCCGCACCCAAACCAATTCAATTTCTTGTTGATAGTTGTAGTAAAACTGTATAACTTGGAACAACTGATAGAACTGTGGATAAACGAGCAAAAGTTGGAAAAACTAGTACAATTGGATATAACTAGGAACTCCTGATATAAGTTAGGATAACTGATAGACTTTGATAGTCAGTTTGTTGCATTTGTTCCATTATTTTGGCATGATACGATGAGCAATAATGTCAGTATACATTTCAATTCAAATACCGCATGTTTAGTATAATTGTGAAGACATCAGTGGAGGATATGACTTTGTCAATGATAGAAGAAAGAATGTATAAGAAGCTTGGGTTGGATAAACACAAGGAAAAACTGAAAATGAGCTACATGCTGATGTTGGTAGGATGTTCGCAACCTTTAAATATTGTTGATGATGAGGATCTATTTGAATTTACCTAACATCGACGGATAAAGAGAACCAAAGATGTCTTTTGATTGTGGAGAATAGTGGAAGATCGGATCTGGTAGATAAATTTTTTATTTTGGGTAAAAGTTCTATTGGTATGAACTACCAACAGTTGGAACCTTTGGAGGAGGATTTGGAGGAAGAAATTTGACCAAATACCATTACTTTGTACGTAGAAAAAAAGCAGGTAAATAATGAAGTGATGGTGGGTGAGAATGATGATACAACACGAGATGATTGTATGGAGACAGATATCAGTTTGGAGACTGAGACTAGTAAGGAGACTGGTATGAAGACTGATACTGTTGGTGTCAAAATCAGTCACGACGGAATAAATGGCTAAAAGTCTCCGCAAAACGAAAAATAAAATACGTTTTATAAAACTCGAGAGATCGTTTTATAAAACTCGAGAAATCGTTTTATAAAAGAAGATTCTGTTTTGATAAAACTCAAGAGATCATTTTATAAAACTCAAGAAATCATTTTATAAAACTCGAGAAATCGTTTTATAAAAGAAGTTTCTGTTTTATAAAAACTCGATAGATCGTTTTATAGAACTCGAGAAATCGTTTTATAAAACCCGAGAAATCGAGGAATTGATTATAAAACTCGAGAAGCCGTTTTATAAAACTCGAGAAATCGTTTTATAAGACTCAAGAAATCGTTTTATAAAACTCGAGAAATCAATTTATAAAACTCGAAGAATCGTTTTATAAAACTCGAGAAATTGTTTTATAAAACTCGAGAAATCGTTTTATAAAACTCGAAGAATCGTTTTATAAATCCAAAAGAGATTTCCGAACAAAGGAAATCCGCGAAAAACTCGGAAGATCGTTGTCTCGGAAAAGCGAAACAATACAAGATCGTCCGAGTTAAGCACGAAACCACGAAAAACCGAAACCGCTGTAAAACGCAAACTAGTCTCGTCCCGACTAGTTCACCCAACCCCGAACTAAGCCAAGCCGGCTTAGTTCGCCGTTGGGCGAACTAGCCTCGTCCCGACTAGTTCGCCCAACGGCGAACTAGTCCCGTCCCGACTAGTTTGCCCAACAGCGAACTAGTCCCGTCCCGACTAGTTCGCCCAACGGCGAACTAGAAGCTTCCCAAGAGGTGCTGACTTTGCCCCAAGGGTTCCTATCCCCTAGATCGCCATACGGCGACCTGGCCAAGCTGAACTAACACGCCGTACGTCAAGCCGACCATCCCGAGCCTCGATCTCCCACATCCTTGATTCAAGGCATACATCCTTCGACATGATCATATTCCGAATCACGGTCGAAATGTCCCTCGTTTCGTCTCGATCCGTCTTATCGTTCGAGTTTTACGATAAAAACCGTAAAACTTAGTTTTCTCAAAAAGAACTCGAGGAAATCGTATAAAACGCCATCGGTTAAACGAAACACCGAATATTGCCTAAACTATAAGATTTATTCGAGATTTTTCGTAAAAATCGTACAAAACGCGTTTTTAATAAACCCCCGAGTAAATCGTAGAAAACGGCAACGATTAATCAAAACATCGAACATTGTCTAGCTTTACGATTAACTCGAGAAACTTATCTAAAAACGGCATCGTATCAGGAAACGATCTCGTCTAAAGTCGTAAAACGGATTTATCACAAAACGGCTCGGAAAGTCCTAAAACGCGATAAAAGCCATTCGCGACTTTAAACGAAGTCCAACCCGAAGATACGACCACGTTTTGGAGATTTACTCGCAGAAAGAAGATAAAAGTCAAACTTGAAGATAAATGTCAAGTTTGAGGATAAATAGAAGATTTCCGCGGGAAAAAAGGAAAGATCGAGATAAATGGAAGATTCTCGATAAACTCGAATCTGGGCGAAATGGAAAGACTAAACCGCCTAGGAAGGAAGTATATAAGCAAGAGGCATAGGGCAGAAGCAAAGGGACGAAAATCAGAGCTCTCATCTGAGACTTTTACAACTTTTCTAGACTTAGAATTTTTCGCACTTAGAAACTTAGGCTTTTTCTCGACAAGTTAGGTTTCTATGACTGGCGCTCAATTACTAGACGAACTCGCCCAGACAGTTCGATCTCTGGTCCAGCTCTATCACAACTGAACTACGTTTGACTTGATCCTCGACAGGGGTACGTAGGCAGCCTTTCATAAGGTTCTGTCCGAAATCAATCAAATCCTTTTTCTTATCCTTTTCCGTCTTTCGTTATCGAGCTACGACTGGACTAGATTTAGGGTTTTATGTTGGTAACTCGCTGATGGCCCTTGCGGCCGAAGCCTTTATAATCCCCTGTAATGATCGCAACGCTCTTAAGCGAAATCGAAATAAGATCTACTTTTTCTTTAAATTCTTTTTATTACGTTTTTCGTATTTTCCGCATTTATTCGGTTACTTGTCGTTGGCTTTCGCAGAGATCCGTTTCTTCTGGAAAATTAGGGTTTTCCTAAGTTTCCTTATTTAACGAAAATCGACAAGTGTGAATTTCGGTTCCCACAGTTTGGCGCTAGAAGGAGGGGGGGTCGGATTACTCTTACTCATAGCCGCAAAACGCTTGACCAAAACGATGTCTGGATGTATGAAAGACAAAGTCGCAACTCGCAAAAAGACGCTGGTAAAACAACTCCAGCAGTGACTACTCGTACAGCCAACGCTCACACAAACTCTGTAGTACTCTACAAAATCGAAAACCTAATCGCGACTCTTCGCCACGGGAAGAGCAACAAAACAAGCTCACGATTTCAATCTCAGATCACTAAGGGCAACGATAAACTCTATCAAACCCCATAGTGTTTTTCTTATTTCCAATTTGGACAAATCTCACAGGTTGAGCAAAAGACGTTTTCCAAGAACTTTTCGGAAAAATAAAACTTGCTCTCCCAGAAACTGTGGAATAAACCGTAAGTTACTCGCGAAATAATTCCTAGGTTACTCGCGGAAAAACCTAGGCTGTTCGCGGAAAAATCCTTAGGTAACTCACGGAAAAACTGTAGGTTATTCGCGGAAAAACCCTATGTTACTCTTGGAAAAACCCTAGGTTATTCGCGACAAAACCCTAGGTTGCTCGCGGAAGAACCTTAGGCTACTCGCAGAATCGGGCAATACTATCCAGCCGAAAAGATGGTGAGTTGGCCAAGCAACCTAGCTTGCCATCTTGGCGAGCTGACCGGCTTTCCACCTCGTCCTAGAGGCACTGAATTATCCCTGAGTGTCCGCACACTCCAACTCATAGATATGGTGAGCCGGACCGTACTCTAAACAATAATTGCACTACTTTTCTTTTCGTCTCAATCAAAGTTTTCGTTGAGATTTTACAACGAAAACAAGATAGCATGAAGAATCGGGACTGTTCTCGCCGACTCACCATTAGGCAAGTTGGACAAGCTCGACGGATTGAAACATCTCCATCTCGAATCTTGATCGAGACTCTTTTCGTTTCGTCTCAACCGAACTTTCCGTTGAGATTCTACGACGAAAACTAGTCAACTCGACGAATCGAGATCACCCGCGCCAAGCGTCTTAGCTCGCCGAACGTAGAGCTAAACCAAGCTGGCTTAGCTCGCCAAACGTAGAGCTAGCTACCTCGCCATACGACGAGCTGAACCAAGCGCCTAGCTCGCCCAAGAGACGCTGACTTTGCCCCCAAGGGTTCTTACCATCCAGATCGCCACACGGCAAGCTGAAAGGGTTCACCCGACTTGCCCTACGTCGAGCTGAACCAATCCTCGATTTTCTCTCTCAAATCTTGATCGCGCTAATTCTCGTTTCGTCTCAATCAAAATTTCCATCGGGATTTTACGATAAAACCGCGAAGACTTGTTTCTTCGTATAAGTTCGAATCAATCGTCTAAAACGGCAACAGTTGACTTAACACCAAAGTTGCCTAAACTATACGAGAAATCTGAACTCTCTAGACCCAATCCGGTTTTACGAAACTCTGCCATGCTAAGTCGAAAACATCCAATCATAAACACGTGATTGATTTTTCGATATACAAAGCGCACCTAGTCGGTCAAATAAAACCAGCAGTAAGAAGAAACAAGAATATGAGCGTGATGGTTAAGTCTTCTCCCCGCTCTGATACTCTTGCTGGTAATTCGTCGAAGACCGGTAAGTCAAAAGATAAAGAACGAAGAATAGACGATCCGAAATCATCGATGAAACTAAGGCATAACTCGCAAACCGATACAATCTCTCGTACAACCGAGAAACGATCGCCACGCATTCGAACGTACTCATTTCCTAAAAGAAAGAAGGAGCTAGAGACGCTGACGTCGTCTTAAAACCGACTCGCTCCTAGAAATTTTCGTAAACCAGACATACTCCAAGTCATCGCCAATCTACCACAGTCTTTAACCAACCCGGATTATCGACCATCTCAATCCTTCAAAGGAAACTCGTTTTTCTTCTTTCGCCGAATATTTTTCCTCGCATCAAGAAAACTCTTTCTATACAGCAAACTCTCGCAAAAATAAGCGGAAAAATATTCGGAAAATGCAACACCTCGTTGAAATCATCCCAAAAGCAAACGACAATCTAAGAACCGTCTAGGCGCTAAAGACTGATCCAAACCGTCTGGAAAATAATCTCGAGGAATATACAGCATCTCTCGGCGCAATCATGCGGTTAGAAAATCTCTTCGAAACTTCAGAGCAAAACTCGATGATTTGCCTAAGTCATAAAGATCTTCTCGAACTTGATAAAACAAGTATAAGGATCAAAAAATTATACGAGAAATCTTTAGGCATCAAAGCATTGATCTCGTTTTCCGTCAAACCAAGTGAGTCAAGGAATAATGTCAAGAACATTTGCGGCGAAAGAAAAATCGAGAAAACAAAGCAGCAATAGAGAACACGTCCTCCCTTCTCACTGACTGATCTTATTGCTTATCATATGATTCATTCCGTCCGAGAAACCCGCTAAAAAATTTTGCGACTAGATCTCGGTGAAATAACTTTTGCTAAAACTCCTCGAGTGACTCCGAAAAAAATCATCACCGAAAAATCAAAAACTAAGCGGAAAGGTTTCTCGAAAAATCTGCGGAAACATTGTTAACCCAATGCGTCATGCCAATTTACTAAATTCATCGCCCGTTGCTTACGCGAGAAATCCTTCGTATAGTCAGGATCATGTCATAACGAAGTAACTTTCAAAGTAAACTTAACAGGTTTTGCGAAAAGTACTTTCCTTATAGCAAAAACCAAGCTATACGATCCGGCACTGGGCGGCCAATCTAAACTTTGCCTCCTCGCGACATGATCTGAAAGATCTCACTCTTTAGCCCATCGGTTCACGAGCATCCGCTCTCATTCCTCCCGTTTACATCCGAGAATGAGACCGCCCCGCAAACGACTCTGCACGGGCTCTGCATCGAGCTTCTTAGGAACTGTCTCCCTCGAGTAAATAAAAAATAAAAAAAAACTTCCATACAAAGGAAAGTTTATACGAAACTTTCACCGTAGAAATAAAACATACAACGGAAAAACGTTTTCTATAAACACGGGCATACGTGGCATATCAAGCTCGACAAACGCTACTTGGCTATTGTCTGATCGCGCTTCACTTTAATGCCAAGTTTACAAACCGACTCGACCTTTTCAATAGCACGAAAGTGTCGTGGTCTAATCCTCTACCAAATACGACCTTGGCTGTGCGGCTGAACACAACCTTCACGCCAAGCCAATACATTCAACGGATAATGCAAACTTGTCGAAAATCGGCTAAGTTCTGTATTCTCGCGATTCACTCTATTCCCGAAGCAAGTTGCCTACAAAATCCGACGTATAAGAAAACACTCGTACCAGAGCTCCT
>CAKOAT010114043.1:32074-71700 GCA_932364175.1 Eruca vesicaria subsp. sativa
CCGGAAGGTCAACACTTCACAAAGCACCGTAACGAAAAACGCTTCGTTTCGGGGAAACAACATACGCGACCTCTCGGTCCTAATTGCTCTAGAACAAATCATAAAACTACATAACATCAAAACAAGAATGTAAGTTTTAATTGCGAATATCCGCAAACGAACCAAAGTGTTCCTGCAAAGCAGGGTTAAGACAAAACCCTCGCAACACCGCGCAACATCTTCGAGCCCGCAAACGTTCCAAACACGAAACGCGGCATATAAAATAAAAACCAACTTTCGGCACTGCGAGACGTCGCAGATGCCCGGAGATTAGTTTTTCGACACAAATACCTTCCTCGATAAATTCATTTTCTTGGAAGACCTAACAGTCCGTCCGCGACTATAAAATTACGCAAAACTTCTTAACGTGTGTATCCTTCGCGAAGGCCAAAACAAAGTAAACATTTATCGCCTAAAAAGTTTGTTTCTGATCACAACAAACTCGCAACAGTCCTAAACAAACTTAAGTTATCTCGCAGAGATAGCTCTCGAACACCCGACACAAGGGTAATAGCGCTATAAAAGAAATCCAAACTTTTGGTCAGCACTTTCGGGCAACTTAGAAATTGTTCCCGGTGAGATGCTTGGTTCCAACCAGACGAATCATATTAGCCGAGAACCTATCGCGGATTCTAAATCGGTATGGAATCAGGTTAAAATCGCAACAGGCAAAACGAAAGCCGACTAGTCATCGCATAGCCTCAATCCGAAATTAAACCTAGGTCTTGCCCTAAACCCAGCACACTGGTCGCTAACGTCTCAAGGCATGAATCGAGATCCTAAAGGCATGTCTCTTCGTCTATATCTAAACGCTCACTCGATTTACTAAGCATCCTAAAACGAGCAAACGAACAAGGCGATACACTAAGGGAAAAAGGAATGCGAGACGACAACTCGCGGACCTCCCTCAATATCAACTCATATTCTTCCCGCTACATTCATACGAATAAAAACACACTCTTAAAAAAGCAAACTGATTTTTAATAAAGCCGCAAAAGCGGCAGGGACTCAGAGCCGCACACGGCCAGTCCGAAAACTATAACGGCCACGCTCGGCCAGACCAAACGGCCTACGAGGCTAGTCTCAAGGCCGAAAAAGGTCCAGATGCCATCGACAACAATATGCTCGATAACTCCTACATGACACATAACTACACTATAAAGGTCTCACTGCGAAACAGGTCATACGAACCTTAACTCCAAAACGAACTACGAAAGGCTTGATCCCCTCAAAAGGGTACGTAGGCAGCCTTCACAAGGCGCAGCCCTAATCTTAAACGCATTCCGCTTCCTGGAGAATGGAAAGATCACTCTCAACGGACCTTTCCAACCATTAATTCCGCCTAACTTAACTAAAACTGGCTAACCACTTGCAAGAATCTTACGCCAGAAGCTCAAGATTCTAGCGAGCTGGGGGGCTAACTGTTGGTGTCAAAATCGGTCACGACGGAATCAATTGCTAAAAGTCTCCGCAAAACGAAAAATAAAAATATGTTTTATAAAACTCGAGAGATCGTTTTATAAAACTCGAGAAATCGTTTTATGAAAGAAGATTCAGTTTTATAAAACTCGAGAGATCATTTTATAAAACTCGAGAAATCGTTTTATAAAACTCGAGAAATCGTTTAATAAAAGAAGTTTCTGTTTTATAAAAACTCGAGAGATCGTTTTATAGAACTCGAGAAATCGTTTTATAAAACCCGAGAAATCGAGGAATTGTTTTATAAAACTCGAGAAGCCGTTTTATAAAACTCGAGAAATCGTTTTATAAGACTCGAGAAATCGTTATATAAAACTCGAAAAATCAATTTATAAAACTCGAAGAATCGATTTATAAAACTCGAGAAATCGTTTTATAAAACTCGAAGAATCGTTTTATAAAACTCGAAGAATCGTTTTATAAATCTAAAAGAGATTTCCGAACAAAATAAATCCGCGAAAAATTCGGAAGATCGTTGTCTCGAAAAAGCGAAACAAACGTCGATTACACGATCGTCCGAGTTAAGCACGAAACCGTGAAAAACCGAAACCGCCGTAAAACGTGAACTAGTCTCGTCCCAACAAGTTCACCCAACGGTGACCTAAGACAAGCCGGCTTAGTTCGCCGTTGGGCGAAATAAAAACTTCCCAAGAGGCGCTGACTTTGCCCCAAGGGTTCTTATCGCCTAGATCGCCATACGACGACCTAGCCAAGCTGAACTAGCACGCCGTACGTCGAGCCGACCATCCCGAGCCTCGATCTCCCACATCCTTGATTCAAGGCATACGTCCTTCGACACGATCATATTCCGAATCACGGTCGATATGTCCCTCGTTTCATCTTGATCCGTCTTATCGTTCGAGTTTTACGATAAACACCGTAAAACTTAGTTTTCTCGAAAAGAACTCGAGGAAATCGTATAAAACGGCAACGGTTAAACAAAACACCGAATATTGCCTAAACTATACGATTTATTCGAGTTTTTTTAATAAAACTCCGAGTAAATCGTAGAAAACGGCAACGATTAATCAAAACATCGAACATTGCCTAGCTTTACGATTAACTCGAGAAACTTATCTAAAAACGGCATCGTATCAGGAAACGATCTCGTCTAAAGTCGTAAAACGGATTTATCACAAAACGGCTCGGAAAGTCCTAAAACGCGATAAAAGCCATTCGCGACTTTAAACGAAGTCCAACCCGAAGATACGACCACGTTTTGGAGATTTACTCGCAGAAAGAAGATAAAAGTCAAACTTGAAGATAAATGTCAAGTTTGAGGATAAATAGAAGATTTCCGCGGGAAAAAAGGAAAGATCAAGATAAATGGAAGATTCTCGATAAACTCGAATCTGGGCGAAATGGAAAGACTAAACCGCCTAGGAAGGAAGTATATAAGCAAGAGGCATAGGGCAGAAGCAAAGGGACGAAAATCAGAGCTCTCATCTGAGACTTTTACAACTTTTCTAGACTTAGAATTTTCCGCACTTAGAAACTTAGGCTTTTTCTCGACAAGTTAGGTTTCTATGACTGGCGCTCAATTACTAGACGAACTCGCCCAGACAGTTCGATCTCTGGTCCAGCTCTATCACAACTGAACTACGTTTGACTTGATCCTCGACAGGGGTACGTAGGCAGCCTTTCATAAGGTTCTGTCCGAAATCAATCAAATCCTTTTTCTTATCCTTTTCCGTCTTTCGTTATCGAGCTACGGCTCGACTAGATTTAGGTTTTTATGTTGGTAACTCGCTGATGGCCCTTGCGGCCGAAGCCTTTATAATTCCATGTAATGATCGCAACGCTCTTACGCGAAATCGAAATAAGATCTACTTTTTCTTTAAATTCGTTTTATTACGTTTTTCGTATTTTTCCGCATTTATTCAGTTACTTGTCGTTGGCTTTCGCAGAGATTCGGTTCCTCTGGAAAATTAGGGTTTTCCTAAGTTTCCTTATTTAACGGAAATCGACAAGTGTGAATTTTGGTTCCCACAGATACCATTGCCGAGACGGCTACTGCTGCCGAGATGTCTACCGCTGCGGAGACGGCTACCACTGCGGAAACTTATACCGCTGTTCCAAACGCTGATAAGTATGTTCAACAGCAACCTGCCATAGAATCAACTAAGTACATAGAGAAATGGGGTGATGGTTTGAGCCTGGGTAAGCATGACGAATTTCCAAGTAAGAAGGCAATACAGCAGATGGTCAATAGAGCTGCATTTTGTGAATGCTATCATTATCTCACAAAACAAATCTGATTGTAAATTAGTGATAGGATGTTCGTAAGCTAACTGTAAATGGGGATTACGAGCTGCAAGGATTCTTGAGACCAAAAAATTTCCGATTATAAGCTACAGGAAGATTCATATGAGCTCTCGGACTAGTGAAAGTTCGAACAAACAACAAGCGAAGAGGGTCAGCAAAACTAGTCTCAGCCTTTTTAAATGAGTAATTCCCAGGAGAGTTGGAAACTCTAGTTCCGAAAGTTATTAAGGGTCTCGCTAAGAGCAAAATTGAGGTCATTATATCGTACTCAACAGCGTTGTGTGGAAAGAATATGACAGTTTTTGATAGACGTAGTAGTCCGAAAGATAGCTACAAGATGATGTATAGCTATTTGTACATGCTGGAGCAAGTGAATGAGGGAACAAAACCCCATGTGGAAATGGATGAGGTAGGTAAATTCAAGTACCTCTTCATAGCGCTGGGAGCTTGCATTGAAGGTTTTGCAGTCATGAGGAAAGTGATAGTTGTGGATGCAACATGGCTGAAAACAGATATGGCGGTGTTCTAGTTTTCGCCAAATCTCAAGATCCTAATCGTCACCATTATCCACTAGCGTTTGCAGTACAAGATAGAGAGAATCATGCTAGCTGGACTTAGTTTTTCGAGATGCTTAAAACTGCTATATCAGACTCTTCTGAACTAGTTTTCATGAGTGACAGATATTAAAGTCTGATCTATGCGATAGAAAATGTGTTTCCACAGGCTCGTCATGGTCATTGTTTATGGCATTTGAAAGAAAATGTGAAAGGGAATGCTTGTAACCTCAACAAAGATGTAGTCGGACATAGATTCATGAAATTGGGTATACATTACACAATGGCTGACTCCAACTCTACTTACGAGTCATTTATGACAAGATATCCTTCAGCTTGGAAGTATTTGGAGGAGAATACTGAAAAAGACAAATAGGCAAAGATTTTTTTTTCCACGTGACAGCTACAACTTGAACAAGCAACGGTGTAGAATCAATGAACAACATGTTTAGAGAGGTAAGGAGTTGGCCCTTCATTCTAATTTTGGATTGTATCATCAGAACATTCTCTGATTGATTCAATCAACATTGGAAGGATGTTGTTTCTGGATCAATCGATACCAAACGGGTGTCTCTGGTTGAGAACTACTTGAATATGAGATCTACGACACTGAGGGGAAGATGTTTTTGGCAAATTTGGTTGCGAAAACTTGTACTTGCAAGGTGTGGGATTATGAAAAATTTCCTTGTCGGCACGGACTGTGGGATTATGTTCACTAATAACGTTGATGACAGCGTTGGCAGGCGCCGTGGTATCCAAATACAATATCATGAGATCTGCCCAAAATACTACTAGGCGGAAATGTGGGCATTGGTATATTCCATGACACTTTATGTTGTGACCGACAGGTCTTCGTGGAATGTACCAGATCACATCGAAGAGCTGAGGATCATACCTCCAGATCGCATCACGCGGAAGGGACAGAAAAGAGTTCAAAGGCATCAATCGTGTGGTGAACAGCATAAAAGGACGCATAACAAAAGACGGACAAGGGAACACTTTGGTTTCAATTGGTTGTTATTAGGAAATGGTAGTCCTCACCCTGCCTAAATTTAGCTATGTCCTCTGTTTATTTTGATTTGTATGGTTTGGAAAACTGCGTAAAACTTGATTTTCTACTTGTTTTTAATGACATTAGTATTATCTATATTAAAAATCAGTTTTAATAGTTTTACTGTTAATTTCTCTACTCAAACTTATAATTCTAACAGACATAATACATGTTTTTTATTTTTCTTTTTTAACTCGTAATATATCAATTACAAGACCTTGTCATTCCAATCACACTATCTCAGAGAAGAACCTCTTAGAAAGAGACTTTTCAAGTCACAACTATAACTCAGTTATTATTATAAATTACAATATAACTATCATTGTAAAGCAATAAAATCAAAAGTAGAACTAGAAATCTAAATTGAAAATATTGGTAACAAAAATATATTAGAAACGGTCAAAAGTAGAATTATGATCAAATTTGGTAACACTAGTATCTTCTATATAACTAAGAAAAAAAAATTCGAGGGAAAATAAATTTCGGTGGCGCCTAAAGCGGTAAAAACAAAATAATATTCATTCTTTCCACCTCAACCACATGAATCTCTCTCACTTTTTCTTATCCATTTCTCTCTCTCTTAGTTAGTTGTTCGAACTTTCTCACTTCTCTCAGCCATGACTCATCCGCACGAGGAGTACAGGATGATGAAGACATACAACAACATACTTGGGTTTGTGGCCGACGCACAGTACGGGATTTCGACGACTTGCTCTTACAGGGGAAGCAACCTTAATGAGGTATCTTCGGCTAAGAAATTTCCCATGGATTTTGATACTCTTCCGGTAAGGAAATACTTCACTTGCAACAAGTTTCAGGTTACTTTCTACATTCGATTTTGACTTGTGACTGATGAAATTAGGGTATCTATTTGTATGAATATGAGTGATGAAATCAGGGTTATCGACTTCTCTGTGCAGAATGATGGCCTACATTTCCGCCAACCATGGGTCTTTGCGATCGAGGATAAGGTTAAGAAGTTACTAAACCGTGTGGATGAGATGGAGTCAGAGATTCGTGAACTCAAGTTTGAGCTAAACCGCGTTCGCTGTGAAGGCTCCAGCTCACCTTACGAATGTTGTTGTCTTGTTGTTGAAATTCACATGTAGTTCCATGTCCCTGTTTACTCAATTTTTTTGTTTCTTCGGCTTATAAGACTTTATTTTGTGGTTGTTTAAGACTTGTAAAATTCTAAATTGTTGGGTCATGTTGTTGTTTTTCCTTGTTTTAATTAATGTTGTGTTCCCTCTTGCTTTCTTAATATCCTATGACATGACAATGACAAGTTAAATCCTAATACATGACAAGTTAAAAGGGAACTAGATAAGCAATTAAAAAGTTTTGTTTTGCAAAGAACAACATTCAGGTTTCTAAAAACATTATTCGACATGAGACATCAACAACAAAGGTTCCTAAATACATTATTCGACATGAAATACCAAATTATCCTGAAACTAAGAACAAAAATAGGTTAAAACAATCACATAAAATAGTTACATAGTTTTATTCAGTTTTCCATAGTTTCCTCATACAATTTTACCAAATTATATGAGTTTTACATAGTTTTCCTCATACAGTTTTACCAAATTATATGAGTTTTACATAGTTTTTCCTCATACATTTTTACCAAATTATCCAAGTTTTATATGGTTTTCTTAAGTTTTCCGTAGGAATAACAAGAAACACTTGTAGTTACCGTACCCAGTTCCCGATTAACACTTGCAAGAGGAAACCCTCAGTTTTTTTTAGCGTAGACTGGCACATCCTCCGGACACTCTACATCAGCACCTTCAACTGGTTGCCTAAACCTCATTCCCAATTTTGGAATTGCCTCAAAAGAAAGAAGCTGAAAACCCAACATTTTAAAAATACTTAAGAGAAAAATATTGATAATCATGATAAGCTGATAATGTGAAAATGTTCTATTACTTACCTCTAGTAGAAGACATAAACCTCGAAGTTGCCATAGTATCTTCTTTTCTTTCACCAATCCTCCTAAATGATCTATTGTGCGAGAAATATCCTTAAACATATAATCAAATGAGTATCTCCTCCATGGAAAGGAATCGCAGAATTTAAGATCATCAACAACTCTTTGGAAAAAATCCAATACATCGTTGGCTCCAACACCAATTTTTGTTTGCGCGAAAATCACACTTCCTAAAAAGAACAGAACCATCATCTTCAGCCTCTCTCTCTCTATGGGGTCCCATTGCCAAAAGCTTTGCTTTCACATCCTCCAACTTTATTGATTCTCCGGCTTTGAAATGACGCCTCACAAACTTTTTTCTACCCCTCTCTTTGTAGTTGAGAGAATAGTTCTCGTAGTTTAGGCATGATATCAAGGTGTGTTTCCTCAGCCCACAACGGATGGGAACACAATTGACAATAAACCACACTTTTCTCTTCTTCGCGACATCAGCAGTATGCAGTAACAACATCCACATTCCCTGAACCTTTTGGTTTGAGCTCTTCTTCTTTGTATTTGAATTTCATTTGCATCCAATTTCAAACAAGTGACAAAGTTGTGGATGTTCCTCAAACCACATTTTCTCCGCATTACTTGGCTGAGGTTTAAGAGACTTAAACGTCTTAATAACGTCTACTAGCAGACACCTTGTCCCTAGCTTTATCTGTTTCTTGTACTCCGAAAGATAAAAGAACATCCTACTTGGTGGATTGGTTCGGTAGCCTCAAATTCCTGCAAGATACATTTACTTCCACGTCAGTTATATTAGTTATACCAAATAGTTTTCTCAAATTATTATAGTATTCCCTAGTACACCTGCGTATTACTATTTTTTACCATTTCCTCATTGTTTCACCATGTTGTTCTAATAATACGTTTAGTTTTACCCATAAAATCTTAGTTCTAAACATTTTTCCTTCACCAAAACATTAACAATTCTTACCTCTTCGTCCGGAACGTCTCCATTCTCTTCTTCACCATCTCAGAATTCCTCCTCGTTGTGTCCATCTGAGGCATTTCCAGCATTAGTCTCAACTTTATTCTCCTCATCCGAGGCAACAACATCAGTTTCATACTTTTCATCACCCGCCTCACCATCATTTCTTCTTCATCACTCGCCTCACTGACCGCCTCAACTTCTTTATCTTCGTCATTTGCATCTCATTTTCATCGCTATTACCCGATTCTTTTGGCTGATATCTTTCTTTGGTTTTTTCCTTCTTCTCCGGCAACCGAGTCTCCGAAGTTGGAACACTCTCTCTCGGTGGAACATCATGTACTCTCTGTTCATTTCCTTTTTTCTCAACAGCCACCGCAGCGTTCACTAGTACATTTATCGACTCTCTATTACTCACACTCGTTGGCTCTTCCGTCTTCGTCCTAGTTTTCTTTTTTCTTTTCTTTTTTTTTTTAATCTTCGCTTATTTCCTCGGATTATCCTTCCTCATATTCTTTCTTGTTTTAACCATTTCGATTCACACGCAAAACAACCAAAAATAAAAGAGATTGAAGAATTCTAATGAAAATGAAAAATCGAAGGAAAAAAAATTGGGACAAATAAGAAAATAGGTTTTAATTGATTAAGGGAAACCTCTTTTTTTTTAAATAGATTTCGAATCAGGACTCGATATGGAACTATTATTTATGGTTTAGGTTAACTTTGGATCATGGTTCGAAAGATTGTAAATATTCGGTATAATTAGGTAAAATTTCTTTTAAAAAAAACTCAATTTTTCTACAAGTTAATCGTCTTTTACTCATTTTTCAATTAAATTATATTATTTTTGTTCCATGTTTATAACATGGAGACATCACCTCAGACGCCCTTATTCAAAAAAATTAAATCACTTATATCCCTTAAAAATCTCACTATCCCTTCATTTCATTAAAGTAGTGAGAATTACGAAATTGGCCTCAGGTAAAAAAGTAAATAAATAAAAATCAAAAAATAAAACATACCTCAAAAAGCGTTTGTGCGCGGTCCGGTTTTTGCGGGATGGTTCTATTTGCGTTTGCAGCTCGTGAAAGAACGACGACGCTCTCCTACAGAGCTCACTCCTCAAGACTCCTCACTTGGTGGCCTCTCCTGAGATTTGGCACTCCTCTCCCAGTTGAAGCTCCTCTGGGTCAGTCTTCTGCCGCAAAACCCATCAAACAAATCTTCTGTCTCGTTATCTTCTCCTCAAACGGGTATGTATAACGGGAGTGGGAAAGCTCGAGTTTGAAAACCTGATTAGAATGGATTTTGATGTTATTCCATCATTTATGAGCTGAATTGAGTAGGAAATCAGTTGCATTGTTTGAATCGTAGTCGATTGAATGTAAATTTGGCAATCAATACCGTTGGAGAGGGGAACTGATGAAACTAGTACTACTGATAACTGTAGTATAATAAGTTTACGCTTATGAAATAATATTGTTTTGTTGGCACGTTATCTATGAATAATGAATGACATTCAATGGTCTTTGCAGGATCTAATGAGCAACGAAGTGGTCATCATACATTTCAGATGCGAAGGGCAGATGTATAGTTTGGTGTTTAAGAATAAAGCAGACGATATAACTCTTTCAATGGTAGAAGCACGGATATGCAAGAAGCTTGGGTTTAATGAAAGTTCTGTGAAGTTTAAATTGAGTTACATTCCACTGCTGATTGGGTGTGAGGAAAAAATTACCATTTCTGATGATGAAGACCTTTATGGTTATCTATCGTCCCTCGATAATGAGAACCGGAGGTGCATATTGTATGTGGAGATCATCAAAAGACCAGAACTCCCCGAGAAACTTTCTTGAGACGGCAAATGAAGTTCCTTAGGTATGAACTATGAAGTGGTGCATACGAAGGACACTGATTTCGGACATAAAACTATAACTTTATATGGTGGCAACATTCTAACTCAAAATCGTTCCGAAGGGGGGATAGTGGCGATTGAGGAGATGTTGGAAGAAGTTGATGAAGAAGTAAATTTGGATGAAAATGGTGGTGGAAAATAGGATGATAGGTATGGTGAAAAGGAGGATGAAAGTGGTAGTAGAAAGGAGGATGAAAGTGGTAGTGGAAAGGAGGATGAAAGTGCTGGTGGAAAGAAGGATGAAAATAGTGATGGAGACAAGACTCAGAAATGCGTGGTAGTTATGGAGAGGCTCCTCCTATTGGCAAACCAGTTGAGTTTATGGAGGCATGGGACGACGGTATGGGGTTGAAAATACAACAAGAGTTTGTTAGTAAAAAGGTAGTGCAGAAGTGGTGGATCGAGGCGCATGTTCTAAAATTTTTGGGTTTGACGTGGTAAAATCTGATAAGCAACGATTAGTGCTAAAATATCCTAAGGAAGGTTGTAAATGGGGACTACGAGCTTCAAAGATTCAAAATAGTGAAATGTTCTCTATTAGAACGTACACCAACATGCATACATGCTCTCGTAGAAGTCAGAGTAACTGTAACTCTAGGAGGAAAGGCACACCATAGCTAGTTGCGTCGATATTGAATGATGATTATCCAGGACAAATGGAAACTTCTCCTCCTAAAACCATCGTAGAACTTGTGTGGAATAAACTAGGTGTGAAGCTATCGTACTCCACCGCTTTGCGAGGTAAAAACAAAGATGTAAACGTTTTGTGTGGGACTCCCGAAGAAAGTTACGAGATGTTGTTTTATTATTTGCACATGTTGGAGAAGATGAATTATGGGACAATAACAAGCGTAGAATTGGATGAGTCAGACAAATTCAAGTATTTGTTCATCGCTTTGGGAGCTAGCTTAGAAGGTTTTCAAGTGATGAGGAAAATGATAATCGTAGATGCCACATTTCTGAAAAATGGATATGGGGTGTACTAGTTTTTGCCATGGCCCAGAATCCTAATCGGCACCACTATCCTTTAGCCTTTGGTGTATTAGATGGTGAGAATAAGGACAGTTGGAGTTAGTTTTTTGAGATGTTGAAAAGCGTTGTGCCGGATTCATCAGAGTTGGTGTTTATGAGTGACAAAAAATATAAACCTCATCAATGTCACTGCTAATGTGTTTCCCAAGGCTCATCATGCGCATTGTATTTTGCATTTGGCGCAAAATGTGAAAGGTCGTGTAAGTAACGTCAACAAGGATGTTGTTGAATGTCGATTTATGGACATTGCACGGATTTACACAGTTCCTAAATTAGATGCTGCTTATTCTGGTTTCAAGACTCGGTTTCCATCTGCTGCGAAGTATCTAGAGGAAAGTAGTGAGAAAGAGAAGTGGACGAGGTGTTGGTTTCCAGGAGATAGATATAACATCGACACAAGCAACATTGTGGAGTCGATGAACAGCGTGTTCAAAGACGCGAGGAAGTACTCTTTAATACCCTTGCTTGATGCGATTGTTAAGAAGACTGCTGATTGGTTTAATGAAGGTAGGAAACAGAGCGTTAGAGGATCCAATGAGCGCAAACTACTGCCTCTAGTGGAGAACTATGTGCATGACACATGGGTGGACGCAGAAAAACTAATTGTGTCGGAGCTAAACACTTTCCAGCTTGAATACAGTGTTATGGGCAGTGATGGGAAACCGTATTTGGTGAATTTACTTACCAAAAGTTGCAGTTGCAGGTTCATTGACATTGAAAAGTACACTTGTATCCACGGATTAGCGGCTTACATTTTGTACTCTAAGAAAGGTGATAGCAGTCACGTTTTCGACTTAGAAGATTTGGTATCTAAATACTATTGGACAGAGCTATGGGCATTGGCATATTACAAAACTATATATGTCGTGCCAGATAGGAGTCAATGGGATGTCCCTGATTACGTTAAAAAAAAATCTTGGCTCCTAAGCGCATTGAAAAGAGGAGAAGAGAAAGAGTGAAAAGGTTTCCATCAGCAGCGGAGCGTCGACCAAGGACACAAAACAAAAGGCGTGCAAGACAAAGCCTACAATGGTTGCTATTTGGAAATCGAAATGTTTGAGTTTAACTTTGTGTAATACTAGTATAACTTTGTAAACCTAAGTAGAACTGTGTTTTAGTTTGTGTATTTGAAGAACTGAAACCGAAACCGAACCCAACCCGTGTTTAACTATGTTTTATATGTAAATAGTCAAATATACATATCAAAAATTGGTATAGTACACTTAAAACATCAAAAATGGTTTAAAATTATTGATTAACAATCCAAATATTCAAATCAAACTAATTTATATATTAATTTTAGGTATTTTAACTTATGTTATTCAATTATTCGTAAAGATCCGAACCAAAAACCCGAATAAATGGTATACCCTACAATCCAAAGAAGAATCCAACAGAATAAGAAAAATGTTATACCCTACAATCAAAAGAAAAATCTGAAAACAAACTCCATACTACATAAACTTTTGTAGTGACTTTGTCAAATATGTGACTATTGAAGATTACATTTCGTTATAAAACTTTTATATACACTTTAGTCACACTAAACACCAATAATCCAATTCTTAAATGTTATATATCATTGTACTACTAAGAAAACAAAATATAATTTCATGTAATACAAAAATTACGCTAAATCATCGGATGTACAACTATTTGTAATTTCTGTAGAACCACTATCTTGGGGAGAACTACTTGTATTTTTTAGGCGGGCTTTTCTAAAAAGTTTCAAATTTAGGCGGGTTTTCTAAAATTTCATCAGTCAAAGTGCGTTTTTCGATGGGAAAAATCAGATTCTCACTGTCTACTATCCCTCTCTCGCCTCTCATTCATCACACATTTAGTCTCTACCACATTTCTCTCTCATCTGAGATCTCGTCTCATCTCTCTCTATCGTCTTTCTCTTTCATCATTCTCCCAAAAATCCCTCAGATTCTCTCAAGTCTCTCAAGCATGTCTCTATGGGATGAGAAAACGTCAAAGAAAGAGATGAAGAAGCTGAAAGAACACTACGAGATGCTTTACTTTGTTTGTGATGCTCAATATGGGATTCCATCTTCCTGCCCATGTGGGGGACGAATCGTCGACGAGGTTTCTACTAATCCAAAAGATAAGGATTGGTTACCAGGCCGTAGGTACTTCACTTGCAATGAGTTCAAGGTAATTTAAATTACTGGAACTTTCTGAAACTATGTACTTTTTATTGTTTAACTTTGTGCAACTATGTGAAACTGACAGGACGATGGACTCCACTTCCGTCAACCATGGGTTATCGGAGTTCAGGAAGAGATTAGCCGCTTAAATAAAAAGGTGGACGAAATGGCTGCAGAGATAGCTGAGCTCAAAAAGCTCATTCCCCAATAAGTGTTTGTTAGTTTGGTTGTCTCTCTCTACTTTGAGATCTCCAAAGTGTTTGTTTGCTAGTAACCTTGTGATGATGTTTCCCAAATGTGTTTGTTTGAAGACTTATGTGATGATGTTTCCTTGTATGTGTTTCTGAATTATGTCACTTTGTGATGATGTGTAAGACTTGTGTTCGGTTTAATCTAAGAATTATGTGTTACTTACCTGTTGTTTCACTATAGTATCTAATAGTAATACCATAGTTTCCAATAGTAATACCATATTTTAACCATATTCATACATAAGTGACAAAAGAAAAACAAGATCAAACATAGAATACCATAGTTTAAACATAGAATTCTTCAAACTGCCTAACAATTTCGTCTTATTCATTCACTGTCACCCTTTGTCTCATTTGTGAAATGGTCTTCTTCAACTGCTTAATCACTCTATTCTTCTCCCGGATTTCATCACGAGCTTCAGTTAAGGCTCTTTTTGCCATTTTGTACCTTCCTCTTCATCAAACCAAAACAAGTACTTGCATTCATTACCAAGCTTATAATGTGGACAGCCATAAAATCGCCTCCCAGGGTTTTTTGTCGGTCCAATCTTGTTAACATCGCCGGTAAGCCATAGTGACACCGTCTCCGACCAGAATTTTTCCTCCTAGATGAAGAACCCGAGCCCACTTACATCGTCAACGAGATCTCGAGAAGAAGAAGAGAGAGAGAACTGATGTGAGAGAGGAGAGGAGAGAGGTGAGAGAGATAGTTTTGTTTTGTTTGTTTTCGATATGATAGAATAGATCGATAGAGATGTTTTGTTATGTTTGTTTTCGAGTTCTTTTACTTTATTTTTACGGATACACATTTTCCAAAAGCAACATATCACATAAGTTTCACTTTTATTACACACCAAAAGCATCAGAAGTTTTACTACAAACCAAAAGCATTAAACTATATAAGTTAAACATAGCACACGTAGAGCAACATAAGTTTATAACAAAAGCAATCTAAAGCAACTCATCACTTCTTCTTCGATTTCTTCTTTGGCCTCTTCTCAATAGCCTCTGAATTTTTCCCTGATTTCTTGGTTTGCTTCTTCGAGATGGCCTCTCCCTCATCCGCATTCCTAGCATATAACATTTCCTGAACCTTCTCCTCAATCCTCGTCACCCGCACTCCAATATCTTCCTTGAAGCTATTAATGACTTCTACCAGTTGATTTAGCGTCACACTGTTCCCAGCTGCTTCATTGGTGGCTTCTGTCTCGTTTCCACCATTCCGATGAGGACGTGCTCTGGCAGCCACATCTTCCTCTAACATATCTTCAAACCTTACAACATAACCACTATCCAACCTCTCCATCCAGTTCTCCACAATCATGTCATCCTTATCTTTGATGTCCTCTGGTTCCGTTATGCGCCCTTGTATGGTATCTTCCTCCTCTGTAGCAGACAAGATGTTCTCAATGTCCTGCAGTGTTAAAGTCTTTATAAAATTTCCATAACATAATATATTGTCTAAATACTTTGGATACATGGGACAACTAACCATGGTATTATCGAGTGATTTATTTATTTTTGATAATGGGAATCCCTTAATTTCACTTCTCTTGAACTTTGATCGACACATCCTTGGACCAGTAGAGTCTACGCCTTCAACTGACTCGGAATTTCTCCCCCAATTTATATATGGCCTCAAACGCTAGGAACTACACATGTAAAAATACCTCTCCAGTGTCAATATCATACTTTCCATAACCATTAAAACATACGAGTTATATAGACTTATCTCCATTGGAAGACAGAATCCGGGAACTGGCCATATCACACCTTCTTTCACTTCTTCATAAAAATGGCTCATTGTGTTAGAAATTTGTTTCAACATGTAATCAAAGGAAAATGTACCCCAAGGAAATGTTTTACATAAAGTGAGATTATCAACTACTCTCAGAAAGAATGGCTCCACGGGAGGGGCATCGTCGCCGGCCCTTCCCTGCCCAAGTGATATGTTGCATATTTACTTGGTTTTAACCTTGCATTCTTGTTCATGTTGAGCATATAGATTAGATTTAGGCATTCTTAGGTTGCATTTGCATTCATTTGTCTTTATCAGGTGGTGGAACATGCTATGGAGTTCTTGGAGGTGTTTGGGATCAATTATGTGCCAAAAGAGAGTGCAAAGATGTCATTTGGCAAGCAGGAGCGGCCACAGCGGAGTCAAGAGGTCGCTGCATGCAACATCAGCCGGAGCGGGTTCGCACGGCGGAGTCAGGGGGTCGGCTCAGACCACAGCGGACCCACGCAGCGGGGCTAGGGGGCCGCTCGCCTCTTCCGAAAGAAAAAGAGAGCATTCACAGCGGCCCTTGGCAGCGGGGTCGGGACTCCGCTGTGATCTCCGGAGCAGGGTCTTGGCAGCGGGGTTGTGACCCCGCTGTGCGTCTTTTATGTGACGAAAAACTTGTTTTGAGGACCTTTTGCAATTTTAATTTTTTATGTTTTGAGTTTTAGAAACCTAATTAAAACTACGCTGTAAGCCTCCAGAGGCAGATTATCTTTTGTTCTTGAAGAAAACCTTCTTTTGATTTAGATTTCATTGCTTTCATCTTGTGTTCTTGTTGATTTCTTATCTATTTCTCTACATGATTAATCTGAAATCCAATATGGGTTTAAGAGGAATCATGGAGATTAGTGAGTAATCACCTTTTGAATTCATGGGTTAGGGAGATTAAGGGTGATTAGGTTAGTTCTAGGTTGTTTTAGTGTTAGATTTCTCTTGTTCCTTGCTTATTAGAGTAACCATAATGCCTCTTTTGAATTGATCACTCAAAGGTTGATCTTTAGACATTTCCCACTCACAAAGTGTTCGATGAAATGTCTGAGTCAACTCTCTTAAGCTTTTAACACTCTTTACCAAGGACACTTGTTGTTAAAGGTGTTAAGATAGCTAATAGATCTAATCCTAATGATTACTTTCATAATATTCAACCAAAGACATTTGATGCTTGAGTTATGGTAGTAAATGAACATTCATCTAGACATAGAGCTTGTTTAAATTGTATCTAGGCCTAAGGTAGACAGTTTAATTGATCGCTTGCCATCCTTAGATCGAAACTTGATCACCCAAGGTCAAATTCCCTATACCCATGGGTTCTCCTTTATCTTCTTTGTCAAAGTTATATCTTTTATTGCATTCTTGTTACAGTTAACCTTAAAAACCAATCAATCACATGATCGCACTTAGATTAAGCTTGTACTTCCATTCTCGGTGCTTTTAAATCCCTCCGAACTGGTTTGACAATCATCTATACTAAACATTTGCCTTAGCAGCCTTGAAAACTCCTAATATCAAATTGGCGCCGTTGCGAAATTCTGAGTAGATTGAAACATTGAGATTTAGTCACTTGCTTGAGACTAAGTCATTTTTCTTTTATTTTGTTACTGATTGTTTATCGTCATCCCTCTTTGGATTTCAGGTGTATGAACTTGAGGAACAAAGGCACAACAAATCTTGTTCCCCGAGTTCCAGATATCAGAGCGTTCGAACGAGAGATTGCAAGACAGAGAAAACAAGCAGAGCAACTAGCTCAGCAACAGAGGTTGGATACTGACATGGACCCATCGGTTAACGTCAACATGCAAGACCCACCAGCTCACCCAGCCCGCCCAGCTCGCCCTATTGGCACCTATGACCGCCCAAACCTTCATGGCAATATGTTGGGAATCCGTGCGCCAGCTGTGGAAGCCAACAACTTTGAGGTCAAACCAGGACTACTCAACGTGATTAAGAACAACAAGTATCATGGGTTGCCTGTAGAAGACCCATTTCATCACTTGGACAAATTTGACAGCTACTGTGGGTTGTCAAAAACCAATGGTGTGTCCGAGGATGCCTTCAAGCTGAAGTTATTCCCTTTCTCTTTAGGGGACAAAGCACGTCAGTGGGAGAAGTCCCTTCCTAGTGACTCTATCACTACCTGGGATGAGTGCAAGAAAGCATTCTTGGAGAAATTCTTCTCTTCTTCAAGAACTGCCAAGCTGAGGAATGAGATATCCAGCTTTCAACAGAAGAACCTGGAAGGATTCAATAAAGCATGGGAAAGATTCAAGAGCTATCACACCATGGTTTCTCCAAAGAAAGCTTGATGAGTACATTTTACAGAGGTTCTCTTCCTAAGTACAGAGCAAGATGGGATACTGCTAGCAATGGGTTCTTCTTGGGAAGGTCTGAGGAAGATGCGACGGAACTCGTTGACAACATGGTCAAGAGTGATGCAGTCTACAGTGGAGAACATGACAGAGGCAGTAGGGGTGATCATAAGCAGACAAGGAAAGAGATCAAAGCTCTGGAAGACAAAATCAACCTACTCATTGCTGAGAAAGCCACCCAAGAGCAGCTGAAGTATGTTGGTAACACCAAGCAGGACAATCCACCTATAGTGAATGAGGTTGAGGGATTGGAAGGTCAAGAAGAGTTTTGTTTCATCAACAACAATGGTAGCTGGTACAAAAAGGAGCCCAACTTTCAGTACAACAACTACCAACAGAAATTCTACCCCAACAACCAACAAAGTGGTTATCAGCCTCAGAAAAACCCCTCTCACGGTTCCTCTGCTCCTCAAGAGAGCAGCACTGACGCCTTGCTGAAACAAATCTTGGAATCTCAGACTAGAAGTGAGAAGCATGTTGGTTATGAGTTGAAGAACCTTCATTCCAAGATTGATGGGAGCTACAATGAACTCAACAACAAATTTTCTTACCTTGCTTCTACAGTCAAGAATTTAGAGAATCAGTTTGTTTCCATGAGCACTCACCAGAATCGCCAGCAAGGATCTCTACCTGGAAAATCTGACCAAAACCCCAAGGAGGCCAAAGCAATCACCCTTAGGAGTGGTAAGCACTTACCAACTAGAAACCTCACAAAGGATGCTGAGAAACTAGGTGAGGGGGTGGCCATCAACTTCGATGATGATGTTGTAATTGTTGATGAGAAGATCAATGAAGAGATACTGGAAAAGATTACTGAAGCTAAGGGTAAAGGAAAGGTTGGAGAAGAGAAGGAAACAGTAAAAGATGGTGAAGTTGCTGCTCCAGCAAGTAAGAATTCTTCTGTTCCTCCCCNCATCAACTTCGATGATGATGTTGTAATTGTTGATGAGAAGATCAATGAAGAGATACTGGAAAAGATTACTGAAGCTAAGGGTAAAGGAAAGGTTGGAGAAGAGAAGGAAACAGTAAAAGATGGTGAAGTTGCTGCTCCAGCAAGTAAGAATTCTTCTGTTCCTCCCCCCTATGAACCCAAACTCCCATTCCCTGGTAGAATCAAGAAGCAGCTGCTAGAGAAGTACAAGACTCTGTTTGAGAAGCAAATGAGTGAAGCTCAGGTTGCAATGCCCATCATTGATGCTTTCATGTTGATCCCTCAATACAACAAGTTCCTGTAAGATGATGTAGCTGCAAAGAAGAAAGAGATGGAAGGCATGATGACTCTCACCCATGAGTGCAGTGCCATCATCCAGAGGCTTGATGTTCCAGAGAAGTTAGAGGATCCAGGATGCTTCACCCTACCTTGTGCTCTTGGACCTATGGTATTTGAAAATTTTCTCTACGATTTGGGAGCTAGTGTCAGCGTGATGTCTTTGTCTGTTGCAAAGAAGCTTGGATTCACTCAGTACAAGAAGTGTAGACTCTCTCTGGTGTTAGCTGATCGTTCAGTGAAGTACCCTGTGGGCATCTTAAAGGACCTCCCTGTGAAGATTGGAAGGTATGAGATACCTACAGACTTTGTGGTGCTTGAGATGGGTGAGGAGGCTCAAGACCCATTGATTCTTGGAAGGCCGTTCTTAGCTACAGCATGAGCTATTGTTAATGTGAAGGAAGGAAAGATTGATCTCCATTTGGGTAAAGAGAACATCCTCCACTTTGACATCAAGGGGAAAATGAAGAAACCAACTATCTTCGGGCAAGCCTTCACCATTGAAGAGAAGGGCACTCCTGCTGATGAGCACCTTAAAGAGCTACCACCTGAGGACGAGGAGGAGGGAGAATCTCCCTCTACACAATCCCACTAGCAGGTATTCCATCACCTTCCATTGTATATACTAGTTTTTCTTTGCATATTAGTCTTTCTTTTGGGTATCTCTCTCTACTTAACAACACAGAGACTGTGTGACTTAAGTTTGGGGGAGGTACCAAGTGTTTAATCATGTTTTCTTTGATGATTTTAAGTCTCATGCATTGCATCTTACATACATATATGCATAGAAAAACGAAAAAAAATTGAAAATTTTGAAAACCTGAAAAAAAAATCATGTAGGTTGCATCACTTGCATTTCTAGGAGAGTCTAGAGCATATAGCTTGCATTCATATGCATTGGGAGCTATTATTTTGAAACACCTTGTGAAGAACACTTGTCAAGAGCTCAAAGTGACACCCTAGTTAGACACATCAAGTAGCTTGAGCATCTCTTGAAAACCTTGCACGCTTCGAGCCTTGAANAGAGCATATAGCTTGCATTCATATGCATTGGGAGCTATTATTTTGAAACACCTTGTGAAGAACACTTGTCAAGAGCTCAAAGTGACACCCTAGTTAGACACATCAAGTAGCTTGAGCATCTCTTGAAAACCTTGCACGCTTCGAGCCTTGAAAACTCTTCTTGAAACATGTTTGCTTGCTTTAAATTGACATTGTTCTTAAAACCAGCTCCAATCTGAAATTTGGCTTAATGAACTTAACTTCTCTTGCATATGGGCACTTGCATACTTGATCATGGATCTCATACACATTTGGGTTATCTTATTTCATTTTACCACACTTTTGTTAACCCAAATGGTACTCCACACCCTTAATTTGAACCCAAGCCATTCTTTTGAGACCAAACATTTGATTTGCATGAGTGAGGCCTTCTTTTGATAGTTTTTCATGTGCAAAATCTTGAGAGTATTGGAGGCGACATAGGATTGTTCTCATCTCTTGCTAGCATAGGAACCTCTTTTGAGCTAGCATCTAGGATGGTGGGTGGGTTTATGTGTTCTAAAGTTAATATCTTGGGTTTTGAATGAGAGATCATGAGAAAGTTTAAACAAAGTGTGTCTTGAGAAAAGAAGAAACCCTTTGGGGACTAAAAGAAAGAAAAAGAAGATCTAGATTGTGTATTAAGGAACTCTTCCCATAAAAAAAAAGAAGAAGAAACAAATAAATAAGTTTGGGGGAGGAGATGTGTAAAGAAGAAGAGTTGGAGTTACAAAGTAGAAAGCTTGTGATGAGTCCCTAGTTGGTTGTGCTAAAATAAAAAAATAAAATAAAAAAAAAAGAAGAGAAGAACTTGTTCATTGGGTGAGTGATGTGAGCAAAGGTTATTTGGGGTATGAGATGAAGAAAGAAAGGGTTAGAAATTGTGATCACTTAGGAGAAGGGTAGAATGATGAGAACAAGGCTATGTATGCATCAGTTGCTTCTAGTCTTAGATAAATTTTGCATAATGATCAAGCTCCCTGTTCTTGAGTGATAGTCACTAAAAATGATGTATTTGAACCCTCTTCTTCATTCTCATTAGACCTGTTGCTTGCCTAGCCAAATGATTGAGATCATGTGCCCATTTGTGAGACTTCACTTTGTGTGTGTGTGTGTGTGTGTGTGTGTGTGTGTGTGTGTGTGTGTGTGAACTAATGTGAGGGCTGGTTTAAAGACTTGTAAATTGAAAAGTTTTGCATCTTTTTTAAAGGCATAAGAGTGTGTTGATAGGCCTAGAGAAGCTAGATTATTATAAGAGAGTGTGCTCGTGCTACTTGGAATGTCTCTTTAGGATGTTGAGTTGAGCTCTTAGATGTGTTTCTCTTGGTTATGAGTTCCCACCTTCAAACCTCTCTTTCCATAAGTCCTTGAAAGTTCACTTGAGGACAAGTAAAGGACAAGTTTGGGGGAGTTGATATGTTGCATATTTACTTGATTTTAACCTTGCATTCTTGTTCATGTTGAGCATATAGATTAGATTTAGGCATTCTTAGGTTGCATTTTGCATTCATTTGTCTTTATCAGGTGGTGGAACATGCTGTGGAGTTCTTCAAGGTTTTTGGGATCAATTATGTGCCAAAGGAGAGTGCAAACATGTCATTTGGCGAGCCGGAGCAGCCACAGCGGAGTCAAGAGGTCGCTGCACGCAACATCAGCTGGAGCGGGGTCGCGGGGCGGAGTCAGGGGGTCGGCCCAGACCACATCGGACCCACGCAGCGGGGCTAGGGGGCCGCTCGCCTTTTCCGAAAGAAAAAGAGAGCATTCACAGCGTCCCTTGGCAGCGGGGTTGGTACTCCGCTGTGATCTCCGGAGCGGGGTCTTGGCAGCGGGGTTCTGACCCCGCTGTGCGTCTTTTATGTGACGAAAAACTTGTTTCGAGGACCTTTTTACAATTTTCGTTTTTTATGTTTTGAGTTTCAGAAACCTAATTAAAACTACGCTGTAAGCCTCCAGAGGCAGATTATCTTTTGTTCTTGAAGAAAAACTTCTTTTGATTTAGATTTCATTGCTTTCATCTTGTGTTCTTGTTGATTTCTTATCTATTTCTCTACATGATTAATCTGAAATCCAATATGGGTTTAAGAGGAATCATGGAGATTAGTGAGTAATCACCTTTTGAATTCATGGGTTAGGGAGATTAAGGGTGATTAGGTTAGTTCTAGGTTGTTTTAGTGTTAGATTTCTCTTGTTCCTTGCTTATTAGAGTAACCATAATGCCTCTTTTGAATTGATCACTCAAAGGTTGATCTTTAGTCATTTCCCACTCACAAAGTGTTCGATGAAATGTCTGAGTCAACTCTCTTAAACTGTTAACACTCTTTACCAGGGATACTTGTTGTTAAAGGTGTTAAGATAGCTAATAGATCTAATCCTAATGATTACTTTCATAATATTCAACCAAACACATTTGATGCTTGAGTTATGGTAGTAAATGAACATTCATCTAAACATAGAGCTTGTTTAGAATTGTATCTAGGCCTAAGGTAGACAGTTTAATTGATCGC
The DNA here is from genome assembly GCA_932364175.1 of Eruca vesicaria subsp. sativa. Lineage (NCBI taxonomy): Eukaryota > Viridiplantae > Streptophyta > Magnoliopsida > Brassicales > Brassicaceae > Eruca > Eruca vesicaria. The sequence continues at coordinate 54,681 of CAKOAT010114043.1, forward strand.
TTGCTATCCTTAGATCGAAACTTGATCACCCAAGGTCAAATTCCTCATACCCATGAGTTCTCCTTTATCTTCTTTTTCAAAGTTATATCTTTTATTGCATTCTAGTTACAGTTAACCTTAAAAACCAATCAATCACATGATCGCACTTAGATTAAGCTAGTACTTGCATTCTCGGTGCTTTTAAATCCCTCAGAACTGGTTCGACAATCATCTATACTACAACATTTGCCTTAGCGGCCTTAAAAACTCCTAATATCACCAAGTATAATACTCGATAGAAAATACAAAACCAGCAGCCTCAACCTATCACGTGAAGGTTCCATTCCCTCCTGAACCATTGCTTTCACTTCTTGATACCTTACTGTTCGATGCCCAAAATATTTCCTCAAAAAGTTTGTGCCTCTTAATTGCTTGCAGTTCAGTAGATAGTTTTCACAGTTCAATCCAGATATCAAAGCATGTTCTCTAATACCGTATCGTATGTGACAACCGTTCACTGCAAACCATGACTCTTTTTTCCTTACTATGCGTACGGTTCGGAGAAGGAGCATCCACATCCCCATTAGCTTGTGGTTTCCAGCCTGTGGCATGTGGAATATCTGTTTGAACTGCGGATGATTCTCAAACCAACTCTTCTCTTCCTGAGTCATCGGAGGCTGTAATTCCTTTAGGGTTTTCATTACATCAGCAATAAACACCTTGTCGATATCTTGATCTTCTTCCTATACTCAGACGGTGGGAAGTACATACCCAATAGTTTTATCGCCTCTGGCACCTCTTCAACAGAACCTTGCAAACAAAGAACAAACACTGTCATTTATTTTTATATAGTTATACTTAGTTATATTTAGTTATACTTAGTTACTAGATTTTGACCCGCACTTGAGAAGCGCGGGTTTTGTTTCGGTTGTAACAAAATGTATAAAATGATCTGATTTCTATTATATGATAGTTTTATATGCAAAATTTGATGTATATTTAACGTTTTAGTAGGGTCTTTTCATTTAGTTTGCATAACCGAGTTAGTTTGTGGTTGAACAGAGAATCAGAAAATTAAGTGTTGTGAGAGTTTGAAGAATTAAAACACATATTAGATTGAAACCAAAATTGGATGGGTCCATGACCTATAATAAACTTGAAAAATCAATACTATTAAAAATACCCAAAATTGTATTACAAATTTGTAGTTAAATCCAATAAATATGTTAATCGAATTATATAGTTTATTTATGTTTCGGAAATTTTGTTTTGACCCGCGCTTGAGAAATTTATAATAGGTAGGGAGACTAACTTTATAGTATTAACCATAAAAAATTTTTTATGGTTTCCACGAGACTGAAATCCAACTTATTCTTTTGTTTCCCACCACTACACCCTATGGTTTCCATATCACCCAAGTCTTGAACTTGTCCAATAACATCTAGATAAAAATATACTCGTGTTAGATAGATACACAACAATGGAGATAAGTTATAAAATTGGGAGAAAACTGACCAATAAGAAAATTATTAAAATTTATGATTAAAAATAATATAGTTTTAAAAATAGAAGAATTTAACCATAAATATAGGAAAGAATATTATCATTTAGGTTTTGACCCGCGCTTAAAACACATTATCATTTAGGTTACACTTTTACAAAATGAAGATATCTAAATCATAAATCTATACAAAACGATAAACTTACATTTGCATCACAAAGGATTAGTTTCATGGTCTCCCCTATGTCTTTCATGAAATGTCTCCCTGTATGAAAGATTTTGACTTGGATGCGACATGCAGTCTTCCTCGGTTTTATATCAATACAACTGCAAATTATTCGCCATTTTTGTTTTAAGTTTTTCAATGAATGATGAATATAGTTGTTAAAAGAGGCTATATTTATAATAGGTAGGGACGATATACATTTAGGTTACGCAAATGTTGGAAAGAATATTTAGACGATTTTAAAAAATATCTCTTTCGAGGAATAAGAAATATTGCTTGAAGATATTTTGAATTAGTTAAGAAGTTTAAAGTTTAACAGTTAATGGTAATACAACTACGGTAAGTTACCAAAATTTATGGAAACCAAACAAAGAATAACTAACTACAATATTGATTGTGGTTAATTTATAAACTTGTAGATGAAGCAATTCATTTATTTTAGTACGAAGATAATTATAGAAAATAGTTTTTGCAATATTTTCTTAACAAAACGTATCTCATTCATTAAATGTCACCATGAAAATGATGATATATCGACATATGAAGAAAAGTTAATACGGAAATATTTGAAATTATCTTGCATATAACAAATTTAGTTATTATTCAATAACAATCTTAATATATTATTTAAATATTTTAAAAATCAGATATCAAAGATATTACCAAGATCTTTTCTAATATTGCATTTTGACAATATCTTTTAATATCTTTTTCAGTAAAATATAAATATTTATTGTTTTAATATTTTGACAATATCTTTTAATATCTTTTTCAGTAAAATAAAAATATTTGTTGTTTTAATATTTATTTATTCATATTCATAATTAAATTACTACAATAAATAATATATATATATAATAACTTAATTAAATTATTTTCTAAACTATAAATTAAACTAATTACATATTCATGAAAACATATATTCATAGAGTTTATAACATACTTCAATTTATTAATGTAAAATATTAAATATATATTAAAAGAATGAAAATTATATTTAATATAATATCTAAATTACTATATTAAAATATAATTTAGTATATTTTTATTTGATAAAAACAATATTTTTATTTTATTTTATTATACAGTATATTGAATTATATATTATGATTTAAATTACAATTTATTACAATTTATTTAATAAATATGTAAACATTTATAAGTATAAGAGCATCTGAACACCATATAATTAATTTATATTATAATAAATATTTATGTAGTCAATCTATGGATTAAAACCGTAATACAAAGTTTATAAGACAATATAAATGTATGAAATATAATATAGAATATGGTTAGAGTAATTAATGGGAAAAGAGAGAATAAATCGGGTATATTTAATATGTGATATGATTTGTAACAATTGATATATATATATATAGATGTAAGACCAAAAAACAAATTACCAAAATGCCATTAATGAGGGTGCACAACTTCCATCAGTCGATTTTTCAAGGGTGCCTTCACTTTTAATAGTATATACTAGATTTTGACCCGCGCTTGAGAAGCGTGGGTTTTATTTTGGCTGTAGCAAAATGTATCAAATGATTCTATTTTTATTATAAGATAGTTTTATATGTGAAATTTTATGTATATTTAACGTTTAGTATCTTTTCATTGAGTTTTGCATAACCGAGTCAGTTTCTGATTGAACCGAGAATCAGAAAATTAAGTGTTGTGAGAGTATGAAGAATTAAAACACATATTAGATTGAAACCAAAATTGGATGGGTCCATGGCCTATAGTAAATTTGAAAAATCAATACTATTGAAAATGCCCAAAATTGTATTACAAATTTGTAGTTAAATCCAATAAATATGTTAATCAAATTATAGAGTTTCTTTATGTTAATTAAAATAATTACATCTATGATTTTTGACCCGCGCTTCTTATATAACTTATTTATGTTAGTTAAAATAATTACATCTATGATTTTTGAAAAGTAAAAATAATATTCAATTTTGACCCGCGCTTCTTATATAGTTTATTTATGTTAGTTAAAATAATTACATCTATGATTTTTGAACAATAAAAATAATATTCAATTTTGACCCGCGCTTAAGAAGGGCGGGTAGTTTCTTTATGTTAGTTAAAATAATTACATTTATGATTTTTGAACAATAAAAATAATATTCAATTTTGAATATTAGTTAAAATAATTACATCTATGATTTTTGAACAATAAAAATAATATTCAATTTTGACCCGCGCTTAACAAGGGCGGATATTTTTTTGTTGACCATAAAATAAAATATTAAATTAATTTATGAGAGTCAAAGGTAACTCAAAAATAATTTTTTTATGAGAGTCAAAGATAACTCCAAGTATATAAGGTATAATTTAAATATTGCAAGATTCCGGAGTAACAAATGAGATTTGTTACTCCAAGTATCTCATTTGTTTCAATATGCATAAAATATAGTATAAATCAATTTTCGTTTATTATATCATAGTATATTCATCTGTTTTATACAACACTATGTATTTTTCATATAAATAAATCAGTCAATAAATCTTCAAGAAAAGCAAATATTATTTAAAATGAAAATTATTGGGTGAAAACAAATTGCGATTTTGATTCAGCCAGGATTAACGCTCGAGAATCATCATTACACGATTGTCAAAACATAACTAAAAACATTATTTCTAAACAAACATAATCCTAAAACGGATCGATGGAGAATCAACATTACCTCTGCGATTTTGATTCAGCCTGGGTTAACGCTCGAGAATCATCATTACCTCTGCGATTATAAATAAGTTTTATAATTTAGTTTATACTATTATAAAGTGAAAACATTGAAAAAAGATAAATACTGTTGTTTAAATTCATTTGTCTCTAGTATTTCAGGATTAACAAATATCTGACTTACGTCATAAGCATTTGAGATTTGGACCTCACTTATAACCAAAAATAAATCATAAGCATTTGAGTAATTTCTTTTGACAATCGAGGAATGTATGTCTTGTTACACGAGGCATGGATCTTACTTCTCTATATAAACATAAAACATTATCATTTAGGTTAAACTTTAACGAAATGAAGATATCTAAATCAAAAATATACACAAAACGATAAATTTACATGGACTAAAACAAAGGATTAGTTCCATGGACTCCCTTAGTCTTTCATGAAATGTCTCCACGTATGAAAGATTTTGACTTGGATGCGACAACAGTCTTCCTTGGTTTTATATCGCTCAAGAAAGACACCTGCAAATTATTCGCCATTTTTGTTTTAGGGTTTTGAAGGGATGATAATTATAATGGTTAAGAGAGGCTATATTTATAATAGGTAGGGACGATATACAATTAGGTTACGCGAATATAGGGGAGAATATTACGTACGATTTTTTTAAAATATCTCTTTCGAGGAATAAAGAATATTTTTTGAAAATTTTGGATAGTTAGGAATTTTAAAGTTTAACAGTTAATGGTAATCCAACTATGGTAAGTTACCGAAATTTATGGAATCTACGATATTGATTGTGGTTAATCTATAACGTGTAGGTAAAGAAATTTCTTTATTTTAGTAAGAAGATAATTATAGAAAACCGTATTTGCAATATTTTCTTAACAAAACGTATCTCGTCCATTAAATGTCAACATGAGAGTGATGATATATTTTTTTTGGTTGATATCACTATATGTCGTCTAACTATGGTTTATAAATACAGATAAATTTAGTGAGACATGAACACATATTTCATATATGAAGAAAAACATGAAATGAAGGTCTATAACACAATATAAATTAAATGAAAGTTTATAAAGTCCATGTATAATGCATATACCAGAAAATGTCAACCAAAAAATGTCAACCAAAAAAGTATAGTGTTGGAAATCTATAGATTGAAATCGTGTAATATAAGATCTATAACACAATATAAATGTATGAAATTTAGTATGGTTTATAAATACGGGTAAATTTAGTGAGACATGAAAACGTATTTCATATATGAAAATAGATCATGAAATGAAGGTTTGTAACATAATATTAAGGTTTATATAGTCCATGTATGATGCATATACCAAAAAATGTCAATAAAAAAGTATAGTGTTGGACATATATAGATTGAAATCATATAATATAAGGTCTTAACACAATATAATTTTATGAAATATAGTATGGTATATAAATACGGGTAAATTTAGTGAGACATCAAAACATATTTCATATATGAAGATAAATCATGAAATGAAGGTCTATAACACAATATAAATGAAATGAAGGTTTATAAAGTCCATGTATGATACATATACCAAAAAATGTTAACCAAAAAAGTATAATGTTGAAATTATATAGATTGAAATCGTGTAATATAAGGTGTATAACACAATATAAATGTATGAAATATAATTTGGAATATGATTATAAAGTCCATATATGATTTATATACCAAAAAAAATCAACCATAAAAGTATAATGCTGAAAATCTATAGATTGAAATCATGTAATATAAGGTGTATAATACAATATAAATGTATCAAATATAGTGTGAAATGTGGTTATGAAGTCCATATATGATGCATATACAAAATCGTGTAATATAATGTTGGAAATGAATAAATGTATGAAATATAATATAAAATATGGTTAGAGTAATTAATGGGAAGAGAGAGAATAATTCGGGTATATGCAATATGTGATATGATTTGTAACAAATCCATATATATATATAGATGTAAGACGAAAATAAATTACCAAAATGCCATTAATGAAAGGTGCACACAACTTCCATCAATCGATTTTTCAAGGGTGTCTTCACTTTTAATAGTATAGATACATAGTTTTAAAAGATAACAACCTCTTGTGTTTAACCTAATCTACACAAAACCATCAAACCTATCTAACATTATCATTTCATTTCTCAGAAACTAGTTAACCTTACTTCTACCAAATTAAGCTATGAGACATAGCTAGTATACCTCTAAGGTTGGACTGGTACTTCCTTCTTCTCTACCTCCTTCGGAGAACTGCACATTTTCACCAACTTGATTATTCTCACAGCTCGCCTCTTCTTCCTCTAAATCTACTTCACTTTCATGCGGATTCGGCTCTTCTTCCTTGGAATGTACTTCACTTTCAGGCGGATTCACCTCTTCTTGATATGACCTTTCTTCCTCATCTTCTACTGAGTTCTCATTCTCTTCTACAAGGTTGTCATCGTTCTCTTTCTCTCGATCTACAACATGATTTTCCTCGTTCTCTTTCTCTCCATCTACACCTTCAACAGGGCTATCCACGTTCTCCGAGTTCTCTTTATCTTGCTCTACACCTTCAACAGGGCTATCCTTGTTTTCCTTCTCTTTCTCTCCATCTACAACTAGGTCATCTTCGTTAATTGGGTTATCTTCGTTAACTGGGTTATCTCCATTTCTCTCCATCCTTCGGAATCTCATCCATAACCTGTGGAACGAGATCTCCAAGTGGAACTTCTTTTAAAGGAGGAGAAGTTATATCATTCAGTGGTTTCGTTTTCGGTTTCTTCTTTTTCCTTTGTGTCCATCGTGTCTTCGCTATTTTCACTTCATGTAATGATAATGATTAAATGAGACCATATCGACAAAGATAGACACGACGGAACAATAAGAATCCTAAATCGATAAATATCACGAATTTTATGAGTCACCAACTAATCGAAATAGATCTCTTTATCGAAAACCTAAACTGAAATTGTCAAGAGAAGAACCTTACCTCTCGATCGTTGTGGTTATCGTTTCTCCTACTTTCGTCAGAGAGATCGAGATCGATAGAGAGTGGAAACCTCGAGAGTGTGAGGTAAGAGAAGGGAAACTGAGAGGTCTCTCCCTTTAATCGTGGAAGTTTCATGCGATTGAAAGCAGATTTACAAATTGCGTTTGACTCTAGGGTTTCTTTGGTTTATCTCGGTTTACCAATTAAGATCTGACAGGTAATGAAATTGGTGGGTTTGACTCTGGTATTTCTGGTAAATTTCGTCACTTTTTTTGGTTTTTTGGTATTTCATTCATTTTTTGATTTAAAAATAATTATAAATGAAAATACAGTTATAATAGAGTAATTGCCTCAAGTGCCCTTATTTGAAAATTTTAAAACTCAAATGTCCTCAGTTTTTTCTTTTAATTTTATATGACAAACGAAAACTCAAAAAATTAAACTGAAAACGTCAATATTTTTTATTTGATTTATAGAATTTGATAAAAATATTTCAAAAATCAAAAAAACTGTTTTTCATATTTTTCCGAAAATCATCAAAATATAATTAAAAACGATTTTAAAATATTTTTTTTACGAATTTGAAACATATAGAATTTAAATATTTTACCCATGGGTTCACTGATCCATAGGAGGGGTTTTTGTTTAGTTTTGATCGATTGAGAATGATTTATTTGAGATTTTCATTAAATGATGAAGGATATGAAGATTAATGGAGGGTATAAGTGATTTAATTTTTTTGAATAAGGGCGTTTGAGGTGATGACTCGTTATAATAAGGAGAAAGCAGATTTAAAAATTTGATGTAGGGGCAGGGAAGCTCTTGGTCTGCCTAACCAAATCCAATCAAACTCTAAAAGCTAGAACGTAGATAATTTCCGGCAAATCTCTGATTGATTCTCTCTCTCGATCGAACTTACCGTTTTTCCTGAGCGAGGGGTTATCTTTCTTTGCAGGTTAAGAAGCGTATCGATTGTTGCGAGACACTTTTTAGGGTTTTGGGTTGGGAGTTGAAGAACAATGTCCTCTTCTTCGGTAATTACACCAGAAGACGTGCTTGAGTCTCTTATGAACGATGGGACCATCGATGCCCTCCGATTGAAGATCATCAATCAACTCAAAGCCAATGTATTCTCTCCAACAAAACCTATTTTTTCTGGGTCGAATCCTTTTCGATCCCAATTTCTTAGCAAGAAAAAATAAACAACTTTTTTTTTATTTCTGGGTTTAGTTTAGTTCTTAGATTTTGATTGATTTGATTATTAGTTCATAATATGTCTTAAGTTCATACTATATATTACGAGATAAGATGTAATGCGTTTGAGTGAATGTTTGTTGTAACAGGAAGAGTTGAAGAGCACAACCATTAAAATGGCAGAGGAGAGCAAAGTTCTTAACACACCTGGTGCTGAGAAACAGACTAAACGAGAACTCTTTGATGCTCTTCGCCAAGAACTCGAGTAGGATTCTTCTCTTTTTGGAAATCTGGTTTCGTGCATTGCGTTTTGGTTAGGTAGCTAAACACATTCTTAGCTAGTTTTGAATAACATATGCCAATGTTAACAGCTCCTTAGATCTGCAGCAGTACTGATGCGTGTTTACTCTTTTGGAATTTCTTACCATGTTTCTTGTTGCTTTGGTGAGCAGGGGTCCAGTACTAGAGAAGGCATCAAAATCGGTTTGGGAATTGATTCTTGAGAATGATGGTTTAGGGAAAGAGATAAATGAAACAGTGGAACGTGTCTTTTGTCGTCTTAGCGGGCGAGAACCGCCCTTGTTTTCATCATCAAACGTGGAAAACCAGATGGAGATAGAGAAAGAGATTGAGACAAAGGAGAACAATAGCTCAAATACGGAAGCCAAGAAAAGAAGTCTTAGCGAGGTGAATCACTCCGAAGTTACAATAAGGAAGAAGAAGCAACAAGGGGATTCCTCCAATGATTATGTAACGCCATGAGCCTGGTTATGAGAAATTGACCACTTTCTGTTGTTCTCAATCTTCTCACTAATGTTCCTGTTACTATTGATGAAATTTCTCTTCCCAGCAATATCCTTTTCAAAAAAAATTATATTACATAGAACATTGGACTGGATAAGTGAATCATCACATTTCTGTTATGAAAATATTCTCTTTATGAGATTCAGTATGTTTTTTTTTGGTCAAACTTTTGAGATTCAGTATGTTTATATAGAATCTTTTCATGTCAGTTACATCACCAAATGTAAATACTGAGAAATAGACAACTAGATCACAATACTGATCATATAGCAAGAGTATCTCAACAAGTCACAGATGTTCGTTCATTCAACAACGGTGGGTAACTGCAACTTTTCTTTCAATGTTCATGGCATGCATTGTCCGTTCCATAACACAAATGGCAGTTCCGATAACATATGTCATGTTGGTCTATTTCATTCAACAATGGTGGGTAGCTGCAACTTTTCTTACAACGTTCATTCATGGCACACATTATCAATGCCACAACCACATCGCAATTACGGTAGCATAAGACCGGTTGGTCTACTTCATCGGTTAATGTAAACATCTTATCACATTGATATTTATATCACCCTAGTATATGAAAAATCAAGGATAACTATAGATTTCAAAATATTCTTCAAGTCATCAGATCTGATTATATATAGGAAAATTGGCTCTAAAGATAGATTGAAAGATTTGGTTACTTGTGTTGGAAGAGGGAAATGATGGAGGAGAAATGCATCTGAAGACACAACCAGTACAAGCCATATTGTTCATGTTTTGACAAAGGGACTTGCAGCATGCTTCTTGATCACATTTTTTCCAGCATTTTTCATCCGATCAAGTTTTTGAGAGATGACTTTCCTAAAACCTAACTAGTCTTTCAAATAACTGTCCATTTCTAAACAAAAACCAAAATTTCTACTTTTATTGGTTGAAAAGAATTTTACATTAATTATTACCATAATATATAAAAAATCATTAACCTACGTTGGTTTTTTGTTCTACTAAACAAACACATACTAATTATTTAGGGAAAATAGCATAAAAAAACCTTCGAAGTGGCACTCACTAACACTTTAAACCTCGAACTTATTTAACTAGCATATTGAACATTCAACTTGACATTTGTATCACAAAAAACCTTCAACTTGGCTTACTTGTTCGTCAAGTTTAAATTGTGACTTGTTAACCTACAATAGTAGGTCACATGTTGTTTTTTTGTTTTATTTAATTAATAAATACAATTAAGAATATAAAAAATAAAAAATTGGAAAATTAAAGAAAAAATCTAAAACTGAATTTAATAAAAACCAAAATATCTTCTTAATTTAATTTTTTTTAACGTGTAAGTTTTCAAAAATATTTGTTTTAAAGTACAGAAAAATTAAAAAAAAATCTTAATTTAAAAAAAAAAATCAAAATATTTTCTTAAGAATTTACAAGTGTTTTATTTTTATTCTCAATGAAATTTTGTGATATATGAGTGTATATTTTTTATAAACTATATCAATACTATTAAAAGGGAATGAGTCTTAAAAAATATATCTATGAAAGTTGTTTAGACCTTTTTTTTAATATTTTGGTCTTCCCCTTTATTTTCTCTAACCATACAATATTATTATTAATGGTCATATTAATAGCAACTAAAGCATTTTTACTATCCCCATAATTATATTAATGTATCTTACTAATAATTTAATACCTTAATAGATTTTTTTTATTTTGTTAATAAAAATGACAACTATATGATGATTTCGATATGAACATTTTAACTCTTAATACAACTTTTGCAATATCAAAGATAACTTCTAACTCATATTTATTTGAATGTTATTATTATTAACTAAACGTTTAAAAAGCTTATAAGGCAAATGCTTTAAAATGTTATTCAAAAATAAATAGTGTGGATATACCACTAGTAAAGGGAGCACTTTTCGTCATATCAGAATTAATAATAATGTTTTGTAAGTTTTAAACGTTTAATTTTGTTGATATCTTTAACGATGATAATTTCTTATATAAAAATAACAATGATTTTGACACTATTGTCATTAGTGATATAACCAAATATGTTATTATTAATAATGATATGACAAAGAGTGTTCAAGTTTAGATGATTTTTTTTTTTAATAAACGTTTTTAATTTGCAAAATTTTCAATTTAAAACCCTTGGGCTGTGTCTCGATCTCCTACGTGGGAAATCAGAGGGACCCACATAATCCTTTTTTGCTAAGACCCGCATAAAAATATGCTACTGATGTGAGTTCTTAAAACTTTGAAGTTTTAAGAAAATATTTTGTATTTTTATTAAATTCAATTTTAGAATTTTTTCTGTAAGTTTCTAATTTTATTTAGGTTTTTATTGTTAATTGCAATTATTAATTAAATAAATCAAAAAATAATATGTGACCTACTATTGTAGGTTAACAAGTCACAATTTTAACTTGACGAACAAGTAAGCCAAGTTTAAGGTTTTTTATGATACAAATGTCAAGTTGAATGTTCAATATGCTAGTTAAATAAGTTCAAGGTTTAAAGTGTTAGTGAGTGTCACTTTGAAGGTTTTTTATGCTATTTTCTTTAATTATTTATGATAAAGATCCCCTTTAGCACATATAGTTAAGGCATTTAATGACTTTCCTAAAACCTAACTAGTCTTTCAAATAACCAGTGTTTTCATGCCCGATACGGAACCGCGGTCGGACCACCAAACTCAGTAAGTAATCCAGTTTGGATTGTAAGAAATATCCACTAATAAAAAATCCGATAAACCCCGCTAAAACCCCTTAAATTCGGTGATCCGGTTATCGGCTAAACCATCAGGTGAACCAATGAATAATTTTTTTTAAAAAAAAATTCTTCAATTTTTAACTACTTTATTAAATATTTTTTGTATTCGACAAATAAAAGTTATTTTTTTACTTTTAATTTTTAGTAGTCTTATGAGATAATATTTTTCCTTGCTATCACATATAATCTATATATTCTTCAAATGTTTTAATTTTTTTTTGCTGATTTCATGAATTGCATTTGTTTTAACCTTTTAGGTTTTAAATTCCATCATATAAATTTTGTTTTTTTTATTTCGTGAATCACATGCTTTTATCTCTTTTTATGATAAATGTTTCTAAATAAATAATTTTTTTTTTGTATCAAATTCATTTTTCTTATTCAATTTTGTAAAATCATATATAATATCGATTAAACTATTTATTGTGATATTTAGATTTTGATGAACATTCTATTATACCTCTTAAAAAAACATAGTATACAATGATAGATATCTAAAACTTATGAGATTTAGATATTGTTACGTCCAACTCCTAATTTCTTACAACAAATTTGTTAAATAAATTAAATTATTGTTTAAATATTTTATATGTGAAATGAAAATGAAAATAAAAATAAAAGACTAAATTTAAATATTTTTCTATATTTTTAAGAAATGTGAAATTACTCTTATATTTAAAATAGATAATATATAATTATATATTAAACTTAATTAGTATATTGACTCGAAGTTCGCCCATGATCGACTCAGTAATCTGGTGACCTGGTAAGTTATCCGGTTCAGTGTCCAGTTCGGGTTTAAAGACATTGCAAATAACTGTCTATTTCTAAACAAAAACCAAAAATCAACTTTTTAGTTATATTGGTTGAAAAGAATTTTACATTAATTATTACATATATATATATATATATATATTTATATATATATATATATATAAAAAAAAAAGCATTATCCTACGTTAGTTTCTGTTCTACTAAACAAACCACATACAGTTAAGACATTTATATTCTGTCCTAGGAGTATTAATTATTTATGATAAAGATCCCCTTAGCACATATAGTTAAGGCATTTACATTTATTCTAATCATAACAAAGCTTTACTAAAACTATTATAATCTTTGAATGTTATTTTGTCTAATAATGAAAATTCAATTGAATAATTTTATTTTCTATTGATTCATATTTGTTTTGAATAATTATTTTTTTTGTTTTGTCTTATTTATGATTCTAAATTACTTTTTTTTTTGTTATAAATAAACATTTTACTGAATGCTCGTAGATAGTGAAGCAGAAGTTGGAAGCGCTATATTTGGAGATTCATTCATGGATCCTTATTCCATGAGTATAGCAATACAACGAATGAACCTAGATACGTATATGAATTACTTCATGATCATTACTATAACATAATTTGATTGGATACTATAACTAAAATAAAATCTAAAACAACCATTAATTTTTATTTTTAAACTAAAAATCCACAGGAAATCAAAAACAACAATCAAAAAACCAAAATCTAAAAACTAAATAAAAACCAGAAACCAAAAACGAAAAACTTTGAAAACAATTATCACTTAACTTATGTTGATCTTACTATACTTGTTTTCTTTGTTTTATGTTTGCAAGTTTATATCAACTTTAATTATCTCTGTCTTTTCACAATTTTTATTGTTAAAATACATGATAGTTTCAAATAACTATATTGTAACACACGTCAATAGCACATTTTAAAATAAATCATATATATAACTAGTGTTCGGTCCCGTACTATGTACTGGAAAAATTCTTTATTTTCATAAATTTTACATAACACATATTATAAATACACTTTAGGTTAAAGTATACTAACACTACATATGTTGTCTCTATTATTCTTGGCTGTGAAGAGAATCTGTATTTGCATAATAAAGCCATAAAATATGTATAACTAGGGGTTGGTCCGCCATATGGGCGGAAGAGTTTATGCTAAAATTATTCTTTATTAAAAATATATTGTAAATTTTGTAAAATGTTTGAAAATTATTTTACATTGAAAATAATAAATACAATGTGTTTTATTCTAAGATCAAACTGTAAGTTTTCTTAATTTTTTTGGTTTGATTTGAAAAAACAACTAACATTATTATTGTCAAAGAACACAAAATTTTTAAATTAAAAATATGGAAAATGTACTTATTTATATTTTTCCTACTTGATTTCTATTTAAGTTTGATATAGTTGAAGAAAATCTAAATTACTAAGAGTATCATATTCTAATATTATTATAATAAATAATTTTCTCACAATAATAAACTAATACACTCACTTGCTAAATCGACTGTAATGTGATAAAATTATAAATTTTATATTTTAAAGTAATATATTAAGAGTTTCAATAGTTTAAAATAATAAGTAGTATATATTATGTAACACCAGATGATGCTTTATAATATATGTTTGTTTCAGTTTATATTCGATTTTTTATTTTTAGTGAAATTTTCTTTAATTTTAGTGTTTTACTAATTCTGTTTTGTAAATAATTGTACTGTTTCATGTAGAAATTAATTGCATTCTGAGCCAAGTGGGCATTCATGTTGCCCTCACATACCATGCTTTGGTGGTTTACAATAAGCTCTTAAGATCTGTAATATATTGTGTAGAATGGCAATTGTTTGCAGGTTGGGGATCAAAGTTTAAGGGAAGCGGGTTCAAACATAAAATGTAAGTATTGTATATTTGTATGCGCATAAATTTAACTATTTATTTTTTTCCTTAAGAATGCAGGGGAAAATGTTTTTTCCTAATTATGGAATTTGCGTTGTTGGCAGCTTCTGTGTTGAATTGCTATCCAGAGAGAAGCATACAACACTGCTAAATTTGTAAAATCATAACTTAGCCAAGTTATAATAAACATATTTTTAATGCATGAAATGTTGGATATTGAATTCGGAGCCTAACATAGATTCAAATCGATGCCTAACAAAGCAAATAGTTTATGTACACATTTGATAAAATTGGACACATTAGAGGGACCAGAAAGTTAATGAGCTTAATATAAAGTTATATTAAAGTTAACTGATATGTGAAAACATGTTTAAGCTATGTGGGGACGAAAATGAAAAAAAAGAAAATCAGCTGCTGTTGCATTATTTTAAAAGCTTGGATTGAGGAAAAGTGAATCCTCTCGGATCTTAAGCCATGTGAGACTTTCTTGGTTGCATCGAAGCCAAGTGAGAGCAAGATCTTGGTAGGTGATTTACCGCCTACACTTGGGCCACCAATCGAGTCAGCTACAATGTCAGTCACCAACACTGGGTTTGGAAGTCACTGACGCCACTCCAAGCATATCTTCAGCAGATCCACCGTTGCCTCCCTTTTATGAAAGAACCATTGCGGTTATCTTTATGGTGAACTAATAAGCTCAAGGTTGCTATGTTAGAAACTTACAAATCATTGAAGTCGGGATAGGAAGACGCTGACATTCTTTGAAATGCGAGAGATGGTAAACGTCTTATGATTGAAAGTAAAATTGTAAGGTGACAACATTAGCTGGAAAGTGGATGTAGTACCCACAATGTTGATGAACTGTGGGAGATGGCTTTCGTTTGGGTTCTCAACATCCGTAACCTACATGACAGACACAGAGTTTTATATTGAGATAAGGATTAGAACAACAGTGGTTTGTTAATGTAATATGTGCAGACATACTATTACCAAAATATGGACACCTTTAGTTGTTCCAACGTGTGTGTTTGTATGAAACTCATCGCCTTCCCGGTGCTAAAGGATTTCAATTTCATGTTTTTGTAAATAAGTCAGCATTTTAAACAAATTTCAGAAAGCTGCAAAGGATGTGCATAGGTGATAACACATTCCAAATATATCTTTGTTAAACCACAACTGAACGGAGCAGCTCATGGGTTAGTGTCGGTATTAGACTCAAACCTAATGCATTGTACGGTGGTATTTCGTACTGATGAAATGTTAAAAGGTCTGGTATAGGTTATCAACTACAGAATGGATCATCTCAAATATACATACCTCTGAAAATAATTCTTTCCAGCTGCTATATGTTTGTCAAAGTAGACATGGACGCTTGATGTGGTGTTAAGGAATAAAAGACATGCATATGATGTGGGTGATCAGTTAAAGAGAGTTGAAAAGATAGGTTGTTATGTAGTTTAAGTAAATAAAAACCTTATTTAATAAAACCCCAAAAAAGTATGAGACTTGAGACATGAGACAAATTACCTGCTAATTGCTTGGGACTTTGTAACTTTACACCAAAACCTGAGAAGCCATGTTAGTAATTGTACACCATTGAATCATGAGCATCCTCCTTAATATAATCATGGGAGCAAAAAACAGTGACAACTGAGAGATTAATATAAACTTGGATAAGAGAAACTATTCTCACATACCTTCCAAGAAGTTGACAACATCTGATAATGAGATTCGGGGACAAACTCATGATTCTTCAGCCTAAGTACACTATATGAACCTATTATTTTTATAACAACGGAACAAAATCTGTTAGTCTATTGGTATCTGGTTGTGTTACTTGTCAAAGACTCAAAATATACAAATAACCATTGTCAATTACCTTTTGCCAGCACCAGTTCTTGCTAAGAAACTGCTCTCTATGCCCATTGAGAATACTAAAAGAGTTAGCACTAAAAAAGATTCTGTAATTCGTCATTCCAAACAGAAAAAAGGAGTTCCATTACAAATCTCAAGCCACAGAGAGAGAGAGAGAGAGAGAGAGAGAGAGAGAGAGAGAGAGAGAGAGAGAGAGAGAGAGAGAGAGAGAGAGAGAGAGAGAGAGAGAGAGAGAGAGAGAGAGAGAGAGAGAGAGATAGAGAG
>CAKOAT010114043.1:71800-116748 GCA_932364175.1 Eruca vesicaria subsp. sativa
CTTTGCTCCAAACCGGAGAAGCCATGTTAGTAATTGTACACCATTGTATCATGATCATCCTCCTTAATATAATCATGGGAGCAAAAAACAGTGACAACTGAGACATTAATATAAACTTGGATAAGAGAAACTATTCTCACATACCTTCCAAGAAGTTGACAACATCTGATAATGAGATTCTGGGACAAACTCGTGATTCTTCTACCAAAGTACACTATATGAACCTATTATTGTTTATAACAACGGAACCAAATCTGTTAGTCTATTCGTATCTGGTTGTTTACTTGTCAAAGACTCAAAATATACAAATAACCATTGTCAATTACCTTGTGTCAGCACCAGTTCTTGCTACGAAACTGCTATCTATGCCCACTGAGAATACTAAAAGAGTTAGAACTAAAAAAGATTCTGTAATTCGTCATTCCAACAGAAAAAAGGAGTTCCATTACAAATCTCAAGCCACAAAGAGAGAGAGAGAGAGAGAGAGAGAGAGAGAGAGAGAGAGAGTTGGAGTGGTGTTGATGATAACTTGGGAAATCGAGAAGACAAGGTTGTCGACTCAGAGAAAGTTGAAACTTATTAGTTTTAAGAGCTACAATTTTAAATCAAAAATCTTATTAAAAAAAGATTGTCATGTGTCTTTTTTCTCCCAAGGAGTGAAAAAGTCAACTTTTCTGTTAAAAATATATTGAGAAAATGATAACAATTTACATCGATAATAAACTAAAATACTTCTATTTACGATATTACCTCAATCTCGTCCCAACAGCAATGCCAATATGTCATCTCCACATTCTTGATGGAAACATGAGCTGCCTTTCTTTTGCCTTATATAAATTTATGTAAACAAAAAACTCAATAATAATGAACAATGAAACAACTGAAAGAAAAGTGGTATACTTTACTATTTTCAAGCATGGTCTGATTTCTTAAATCTATTTGTCCAACCTTGTTGTCCCTTCGTATTCATATGATTAATCCATAATACAACTTCAATCTATGTGTATAAAAAAAAAAACAACCTCAATCTATTTGTTGCTGAAATAGATATATGGCAGTTGGATATACGTTATTATCTTAGTTGCTGATGAGTTTTTTAAAATAATTATCGTAGGAATATGCTGAAACAGAACTGGATATACGTTATTGCCTTAGTTTCTGATGAATTTTTTTATTTTCCATTCTATTACTGAAGATGTAAGCTCTGATTAAAGTGTCATACCCAATCCAAGATATACAGAATTTTTTTACTTATTTTATATTTAATCATTTATTAAATGAACTTTATGTAGTGAAAGTATTTCTTACAAAAATATTAATTTATGATAGATATTATTTATTTATTTTTCTCGTTTAGCAATTAGTATCATTAGTATCATCAAACTTATACGAAATTAGTGGTTTGTCCGTGCTACGCGCGCAATGTATGTTAATTATGTTTTACAATAATTGATCTATAATTGACTTTTTATACTTTAGATTTGTAACTCAAAACATAGTATTAGGTGCATTTTAAACCGTAGTGAAATTTCATGTTAGTGTAATAGTAATGATTGGATTGTTTTTGACATGTGAATAGAAATGCCGAATTGTTTATGAGGAACTGCCAAATATGTGGTTCTTCTTAGAAAACATGTTGTAGCGTATAGACCATTTTGTTTATTTTTCAAGGCATTGTAAGTTTGCAAGGCAGTTGTATTATTTTTGAATATTGTAGTTAGCGAGTGTTAAAGACTTTTATATGAAGAAGACAAATTTTCATTTGTTTGCAATAGTAACCTAAGTTACATCTATTCATAATTATAATGGGTGACATGACATGTTTATTGTTCTCATTGTATTTAGGTAACATAAAAGTTGGTTGACCTGATTTCCGTGGAAAGCTATTTTGATTAGTTACGAACACTAAATTTTACCTTGTTTATCTTTATTACTCACTCTTTTTCAATATAATGAATATTCTAGATTTTCACACATTAAGAAAATATTTAATAAATGCATAAATTTTTTTGATTATCTTTTTTCCATAATATTAAACGAATAAAAATTTAATAATTTCAATTAACCAATATTATTTGATAAAATATGCATTAAATATACAAAAAATAAATGTTTTTGAAACAAATATTTTTTCTAAAATATATAACTTAATGAAACAGAGGGAGTATTAAGTAGGTCCATTTTGTGAGTGTGTAGTTGTTCAAGAATTCAGTGGATGCAATCCAATTAATATTGCGCATGGACTTTAGAGGTCTTAATATATTGTTGTTTTCAGAAATTTATGGATGTTTGTTTTTTTTATTAGTTGTAGGTACAATAAAGAATCAATAGAAATTTTAAGTATTTTTAGTATTTTGAGTATTATTAAAAAAATTTGATATTTGCTTTTGACTATTTATAGTTTTTTGAATATTTTGGACTACTTCACAATATCTTATATATTTTGGATATAAAATCCAAAAATACTAATATTTTCAAGTATATAAATTTGATTCAGATATTCGGATACCAAAATATTTTGGTTCGGATCAGATTTAGATACCGAAATTTTAAACTCATTCAAATATTTAATTAGTTTTGGTTCGGTACTACTTTTTGGATCAGATCCACTTTGGTTCTTCGGGTTAGGGCTTTTTATCCAGCTCTAGGAATTCAGTTGACTATATGACAATAAGATTAGGCATGTTTATAACGTGTACATCATGAATGTATGTGAGAGTGAGTAGATTTGTTTTTAACCTAGGGGGAGTGAGAACGTATGCATTAAACTCAGCAACTGTAACAGTTTTATGAACACCACCGTACTTGAACACCTCTGGCGGCGAATTTTTGGATGACAACTAACCTTCCGGTGAGTTTATTTATTTACCATCAACCGTTTAAACGTAAAGTTTTATTAATAAAATAAAATTCCTAGACATTAGCTCAATGTACAGATGTTGACTTGCCCAATATATTTCTCATACTTAATATTGTGTCTCACAGATGTCGCATTGAGAAACACACGGCCTACCAAAAAAAGTCAGATATCCTAGATTGCATATTCCTGAGACCAACCATAGGGATATTGAAGAACGCATGAATATGGATACAATTTCCACATTTGGTCAACAACTATAAATAAGCGAGACATAATGTTACCTCCCACAAGTTTAGGATTAATTGTAGGGTCCACCACCGCCAAAAATGGAAAAAACTACTGTGGAGCTCCACCAACGGACATGAATGGAGGGTGGTCTTGAAAATACCGGCAGAACGGTGGATACCAATCAAGGTCAAGGTGGTGGGATGCAGCAGCAGCTTTACCCCGCCCAGTAAGGACCAATACCATTGTTAAGTGGCTTAACCTCCTTGGGTATTCATGTGTAGAAGTTGTTCGTCAGTTGTCACTCTGGTTTGTGTGAGAGACCGAGAGTTAGTTTAATAACTTCTGCATTAGTTAAAGGAGCACTGTTCGGGTAGGAGTTGGTGTTTATCATGTATTTTCAGTCTTTTATCAATAAAGGGACCGTTCTTAAAACTATAAGTTGAAAAAGGTTAATCAGAATTTATTGATTTCAGGGGAAAAAATACCAAATCTTGATGGAAACGATTTCCTCGTTGGTTCTTGGCAGCATGGACCATATCATCAAGTGAAATATCTCCTCTTCTTCTCTCTTTCCTTATCAGTTAGTTTTTCAAGCTTGGCTGCAACTGAAACCACCATATCCTTTTCCAATAGCAATTTTACCATGACTTGTTTTCTTCTTGTGAATCTGACAAGACAAATATACAAAACCAAAGAATCATCAAGTTAGATTCTTGTTTTGTCTCAGGCATCCAAGGAATAGTTTATTTTACCTTTGTTAGTCTCTTCTTCAGTTTAGAACTTGATGTGGTTGCATTCTCCTTGTTCTGTTTTGGTTTTCTAGTCCTTCCTTTAATTTGGTCTCTCTCTCTCTCTCTTGATGTTCTTTCTTTCTTTCTACAACTCTTCTCATCTTCTCTTCTTGGCGTGTGCAACTTATTTTGCTCTCATCTTTTTTTTGTTCTTTGTTCTTGCTTTCTCTTCAGCCAATTTAAGGCTATCAGATGAAATCTCTTGTTTTCCTTTTTCGTAGCTGTCCCAATCAAGTTCTACTTCGTCACTTCCTCCTTCCCTTGCAGCTTCTGTAATGTTTCCTGGCGACAATGAAGTGCCTTAGTCGCTTGGGTCTTGACCTTACAGCCAAAATTACTTTCATTGAAGCTCTCATCTTCTCTTTGGTTTCATCACTGCAAGAGACAAATTCAGAATTTTTAAGTGTGGTGTATATAAAATTAAATAGTTATAATACATGTAAACAATGAATTGTGAGCTAGTATACACAGTAAGACACACCATAGATTCTTGGATAGAAGTGTATTTAGACGTTGTGAATATTCAGGTTTGGTTTTAGAAGACCAATACATTTAAACATTGTAGAGATTGCACATATGATTACTAACTTGTTGGTGTTCGCCTCTGGATTCTTTCTTATAAGATTAAGAGATTGTTATTAGAAAGTTATTGAGATATTGTCCTGTCATTCCCTGCAATATACATTCATAGGATTAGTTGATTGAACAACTATTTATGTTAAATATATTGGGAGTTTGGGACTTTCTGGTAGCCATAATTTTTAAAGTGAGAACCACGAAAGAAGTTAAAAATAAATATAATTACCTCAATAGCAGCATGAAATGTGCCACAGGAGCCATAGCTGATAAACCAAAACCACGTGAGTTCATCTCGCATGATCTGAAATGAACTTTTTCAAAGAAGAGAGGGACATGACTTACCTAGTCATCATCTTCCTTGCTTCAGAGTTCAAAGCTCAATGAATCTACATCCTTGGTGAAGATTTATCACCCTATCTTTCAGGACATAGACGTTAACTAAATGAAGACTACACGGCGTCTGACTCTTCAACTCCTACTTCAAAATGTAATAAACCCTAATATGAACATGGTCTTTTAAATTAAAACAAAAAATCCACCTATTTAATCATATGATAGACTATATAAATAAGAAAATCAGAGAACCTGTAAAAATAACAAAATCGGACGATAGTGAAAATTTTAAGATGACAAGTGGCAAAAAATTGCTCCATATTCTCTTGGTAATGTGAACATGTTAAGAATAGATTAAACTCAAGTTTATTATATAAGATTTTGGAGTTTGAATCCGACGGCTATAATAGCACCCACTAAATCCAACGGAGTACACTGTTACGAAAACGTTCTTTAGATCTGACAGTATGTCATTACATATTTGTTGAGTCCATATTCGTAGTTTTATCCATTGAACTGACGCCACGTCATTTCAATGACAACTAGATCTGACGTGTATGTCACTCATTGGCTAACGTGAGAAAGCCACGCGAGCGTCTACTTCACTTGCAGCTTCTTTAGGTATATATAAATTTTAGCTCTTGTGCAGGATTATAGCATTTTCTGTTTTCGGGGAAGCTCCGATCTGAGTTTTTAGCGATGGCGAAACTAAACCCTAGCTTAATCTCTCTGATTCTTATCGGTCTCGTCGCGATCGCCTCTGCTAGTGTTATCTTCGAGGAGAAATTCGATGGTAGCTACATTTCTCTCTCTACTTTTTATCTGAGATTTTTAATTGTCAATGGATGTTCTCCGATCGCTACGTCTATACGTTTCGATCAGATGATTCTGTGTTCATCCATGTTTGCTTTGAATAGATAGAAATTTTTCGAAATGTATGGTGACCAGACGATTGTTGGTAGATCTATGCATTTTGTGGATCGGTGTTGAGGGAAATGCCGCAAGATTGTGATGATCGGTTATAGTAAACGGTTTTTGAGATTGCTTATCTCAGTTAGTTGTTTTGCTTAGATTCATATCAAGTTATCTCGTATGTGAAAGAACCTTCGATTTAGGAAGTAGACTGATTATCACATGACATATTTTTGTGATTAATTTGTTCTGTTGTTGTCTCTGCTTTGAAAGACGGATGGGAGAAGAGATGGGTGAAATCTGACTGGAAGAAAGATGACAACACTGCTGGGGAATGGAGCCACACTGCTGGCAATTGGTCTGGTGACGCCAATGACAAAGGTATCCTTCAGTACTAATGATAGTGATTCATTGGTTCTCGTCGTATTCATAAACTCTTGGGCAATGATCACTCTCTTGCAGGTATTCAAACTAGCGAGGACTACAGATTCTACGCCATTTCAGCTGAGTTCCCTGAGTTCAGCAACAAGGACAAGACCCTTGTGTTCCAATTCTCTGTCAAGCACGAGCAGAAGCTTGACTGTGGTGGTGGATATATGAAGCTTCTAAGTGATGATGTTGACCAGAAGAAATTCGGAGGAGACACACCTTACAGGTAAATTTTCTTCCATCATCAACATCAGACATTTAAACATAATGCTTATCTTCTCTTTTACCTGCAGCATCATGTTTGGCCCAGATATCTGTGGCTACAGCACTAAGAAAGTACATGCTATCCTTACCTACAATGGAACTAACCATCTGATCAAGAAGGAGGTCCCATGTGAGACTGATCAGCTCACCCATGTGTACACATTCATCCTCCGCCCAGATGCTACTTACAGTATTCTTATCGACAATGTTGAGAAGCAAACTGGTAGCCTCTACTCTGACTGGGATCTCCTCCCAGCAAAGAAGATCAAGGATCCAAGCGCCAAGAAGGTATCTAGTATCTCCCAGCAATAGTTATCTCCTCTACATGGGGTGATACAAGTTCTCATAAAACTGAGTCTCTGTTTTACAGCCTGAGGACTGGGATGACAAAGAGTACATTCCTGATCCAGAAGACACAAAGCCAGCGGGATACGATGACATCCCAAAGGAGATCCCAGATACTGATGCAAAGAAGGTTTGAACCTTCTTCTGGCACTGTATTAAAATTAGTCTAACTCACTTTCTCGTTTTGATTTTGGATTCTTTGTTTTTAGCCTGAGGACTGGGATGATGAAGAAGATGGTGAGTGGACTGCCCCTACCATTCCCAACCCTGAATACAACGGTGAATGGAAGCCCAAGGTTTGTTGGTTTTTCAGTTGAACAGAGTATTTAAGATGGTACAAGCTGTTTAATCTCTGTTCTCACGGTTGTAATATTGTTGTGTAGCAAATCAAGAACCCTAACTACAAGGGAAAATGGAAGGCTCCAATGATTGACAACCCTGGTAAATATTCTCTCTGAACCGTTTCATAAATGACAATATCCATAATATTTATATTTTAATTATATAAGAAATTCGTAGTCTCTTGGCTCTGAGATTGTTGTACAATTCTTGTAATGAATTGCAATCTCACACGATCTTGGCTTATCTAGAAATCCATGTTTTATATACTTAACTGAAGATTATATCAATATAACACAGAGTTCAAGGATGACCCAGAACTCTATGTGTTCCCCAAATTGAAGTATGTTGGAGTGGAATTGTGGCAGGTAATAGCAATATCTTGTGACAGAAACATTTGCGTCTTTCATGATGGTATATGTTAGGGACTAAACACAGCCTTTATTCTCTAGGTGAAATCTGGATCATTGTTCGACAATGTCTTGGTCTGCGATGACCCAGAGTACGCTAGGAAATTGGCTGAGGAGACCTGGGGAAAGCTTAAGGATGTATGTTATTAAGTCTTTACGTGTTGCTTTGTGTGGTTAATGATAATATATAGCTAATCGAATCTGCTGTTACAGGCTGAGAAAGAAGCATTCGACGAAGCTGAGAAGAAGAGAGAGGAAGAGGAATCAAAGGATGCTCCTAAAGCTGATTCTGATGTACTGGTTTCACAATACTCTCTTTATATTATTAACAATAACTTCTTTGATATGCTATAAATTTGTTTTTTTTAATATAGGCTGAGGATGAACAAGAGGATGATGACCAAGAAGGAGATGACTCAGACGCCGATTCAAAACCTGAGGAAACCAAGGAAGAAACCTCCTCAGAGAAGGATGACGCCGCCGCTCATGTATGCCTCTAACCAAAAATATTTAAAGAAGGGTATTGTTTAGCTATGTGCTGACTAACTCTGATTATGAATTTTCTTACTTGGTACAGGACGAACTTTAAGCTGAAGAATGTCGAGATTAAAGATCCAAGCTTTCAGAGTCTTATTGTTTTTCATTTTTACCTTTATGTTTTTAAGGAACTATTTTAGCTCTAGTCTGTTTGGGGTATTAGAGAAATTGTGAGATGGGCGTGGCAGCTTATTTTAAACTTGATAAATTCCTGACTTTCGTATTCTCTCTTCTTCTGTATTTCTGCGGATCAACAATAGATTCGATAAATTGCACCTATTAGATAAAAAAAGGAAGAAAGGGAGGGAGATGTTGGAGAGAAATTCCATCTCCCTACTTATTGTCGTTCGCAATCCGACAGATATTAGGTGTGCTGGGAAGACGAATGGTTTAAAGGGCGACCAATCGGTTGATTGTCACAATTGATCGACCTAATCGGGTAATGATGGTCCGGTCGGCTTATCCCTAACTCGTAAAAGCTCATTAAACGAGTTCAGGCCAGAACTTCTTTAAGGCGAACAAGCTTTTGGTCAAACATGAATTATAAAAGGAAGAGAAGGGACAAAAGGAAAAGGATCCGAAAACTGAGACAAGAATACTGACGGTAAGGTTTAGGGTTTTACCATCGATCAAACCTCCTTGTGATCTCGTCAGACTTACACAAAGCTCCGACCTTTGTTATTTTCCTTGAATCTCTGTGTAATCTTCTCTTGTTATCAACTCTGATTAATAAAACGTCTTTGAAGAACCCACAAATCAAGTTTAGTTTCCAGTCAATTGACCTAACGAAACTTGGATTCAACAAAGACCGGTCGCCGCAACTCCGGCGACCGACGATATGATGCAGCGCATAATGAGCCACTTCGAACGACAAGAGAAAACCAACAGAGTCATGAACGAATGATTAACCGCGCTCGCTGCTGCTCTCGCCGTAACTGACAGTGAAGTCGGAGACGGCCAAACGCCAACTCTTTGCTACAACAAATCCGATGCTTTCCGGCGCTGGTTTATCGAAACCAACCCCGCCGGTCAAACTACCGGCGGACTGGACGCCGCCACAAAACTCCAGATCGACGAGCTGAGGATGACGGTGCAGGATATCCACTCTAAGATACACCATGTCACTACCTCCACCCCAGAGATCGAACGCGTCCTTGCTACCACGCTAAGAAACCCATTCACGAAGCGGATCACAGACACCAAAATCAAAAAGATCAACAAGCTCCGTCTGTCTCTCAGCATACACCGGCGAGACAGATCCGATCAACCATGTGACAGCATTCAATATAGCGATGGGGAGGGCGAACTTCTCCGACAAGGAGAGGGACGCCGGTTTTTGCCAACTCTTCATCAAGTGCCTATTTGGACCAGCACTGACTTGGTTTTCATGACTAACCGAAGGATCGATCGACAATTTTCTACGACCTGTCCGTGCAGTTTTTGAAACATTACATTATGTTCACTCGACAAGGAGCAACCTCAGCGAATTTATGGAAGATGTCTCAATCGGCCTCCAAGAGCCTCAAAGACTTCATGGAAAAGTTCAAACAGGTGCTAACATAGATTGAGATTTCCGATCAAACGGCCATCGAAGCTCTACGAATTTTGTTATGGATCCACTCCAAATTTAGGGACGATCTCTACTCTAATCCCACGATTTCCCTTCAGAACGCGCTACAACGTTCCGAAAACTTTATCCTGATGGAGGAGGACAATCGATCGTTCATCAAAAAACAAAACGAGCTGAAGCAGGCCGTTTTGAAGGCGGCCGAAAGTCACCAAGAGCTTATGCAGCACGCATCCTACAATAAGCTGGATAAGAAGAAAGGCCTCATTAACACCATCCTAGACGATAAACAGCCAGACCCGGCGTTAGCTGTCCGAGGACCACGGAGCAACAAGTGGACGTTAGAAGTCGAGGGAAATAAGCAGGCCGCCTGAGCAAATCCTGCCAATAGCATATACGA
The DNA here is from genome assembly GCA_932364175.1 of Eruca vesicaria subsp. sativa. Classification (NCBI taxonomy): domain Eukaryota; kingdom Viridiplantae; phylum Streptophyta; class Magnoliopsida; order Brassicales; family Brassicaceae; genus Eruca; species Eruca vesicaria. The sequence continues at coordinate 81,795 of CAKOAT010114043.1, forward strand.
CGCAACCAAGTGGTGCGGCTACCACAAAGCGTATGGACACGAGACGAAAGAATGCAACCATCTCAAAAACCTCCTCATAACGAGCTTCGTCGAGCAACATGCTTACCCCGAACCCCCAAAGCAACAGCCCGAGGAATATAGCAAAGGCGCGGGAAAGAGTAAAGATAGGAAGGGCAAAGATTGCAGTAATTCAGCCGATCGATCGCCCTCCAAGAAGGATGCCGCTCCCTCTTTGCACGAAGACGAATCAGACTTTGACGAAGAGAAACTCACGTCCTGCCGGAAGATTTTCACAATCAGGACGGCTCCGCTCCTTCTTCGCCAGGCAACAAATCGATGAAGGAAGGATAACCCGATCCGTCTACGTCGGAAGACACGCAGGAGAATGACCCACAGTCGCAACACGATCTGGTTGAATCCCTCAAACACAAGAATGGGAAGATAATCAAAAAACCTTTTCCTGCAGACCTGCGGATGACGATCGAAACCTCGAAAGGCAGGAAGATGAATACAATGGACGTCCGCCATAGGCTTGGTGCTAAAAAAAAGACCTTCGATCGATAATCAACTCCATAGTCAGTGATCTGCGCGACAAGCTCAATCGATCAACCCCCAAGCAGGACGAAACAACAGGGGACCTACCTGCGCTGTTAAACGATGCAAAGTCGAGACGTTTAAACACGCCCGAGCGATTGAACATAATCTTGGGAGGATCACCCCCTAATATCGACTCAGTTCGTTCAGTCAAAGAATTTCGCAGGAAGGCAGTCGCCGCAAAGAACCAGTGCGAACGTTCCCCAGATCACCTTCTCTGCTGAAGACGCCCCAGGAGTTCACATGCCCCCATAACGATTCCCTCCTCATCGAACTAAGAATTGTTGATTGCGAAGTAACTAAAGTCGTCATCGACACCAGAAGTTTGGTCGACCTCATCTTCAAGGATACTCTTGAAAAAATGAGAGTTGATCTCCGCACAATCAAGCCTTCCGCATGATCCCTGACAGAATTCAACGGATCATCATAAACGATGCTCGGTACCATTCGGTTACAGGTCCACGTTCAAGGCGTGAACAAGAATGTCAAATTCTCGATAATCAACATGAAAACTCCGTAAAATGCGATCCTTGCCACACCGTAGATCCACACGATGAAGGCAATTCCATCGACTTACCACCAATGTTTCAAGTTCCTTGGTACAGACGGACGAATAATCACTTTCCACGGTGATCAGGCCGCAGCCCGCGAACTGCTCGTTGCGGAGATAACGCTCCGCCGTTCGTCATCTCATGTGAACGCCATCGCCAAACCAATTCAGAAGATCCTTCCCTTCAAGGAGGAGATCCTGGAAATACCCATCGACGGAAACGATCCAAGCAAGATCGTCCAGACATGCGCTTACCTGCCGGACGACACCAAGGATATGATTATTTCTTCTTAAAGGAAAATGCATCGAATTTCGCATGGACGACTGCCGATATGAAAGGGATAAGCCCTTCCATTACGACTCATGAGCTGAACGTTGACCCAACATTCAAACCAGTTCTGCAGAAAAGGAGAAAGTTGGGCCCCGAGCGTTCGAAGGCGGTAAACAAAGAGGTCGACCGCTTGCTCAGCGCATGGTCGATCACCGAAGTCAAGTACCCCAAATGGCTAGCGGACCATGTGGTTGTGAAAAACGAAGACTGGGAAATGGCGCGTGTGCATCGATTTCACTGATTTGAACAAAGCTTGTCTGAAGAATAGCTTCCCACTCCCACATATCGATCGCCTAGTCGAGTCCACAGCCGGAAACGAGTTATTTTCATTCATGGATGCTTTCTCGGGATACAACCAAATCATGATGCATCCTCATGATCGGGAAAAAACGGCATTCATCACAGACGTAAGGACATATTGCTATAAAGTCATGCCATTCGGCCTCAAGAACGCAGGCACAACCTATCAGCGCCTCGTCAACAAAATGTTTGCCAATTGACTGGGAAACACAATGGAAGTCTACATTGATTACTTGATGGTTAAATCTCGCCTGGCGACCAACCACCTTAGTCACTTGGTCGACTGCTTTCGAATGCTGAACGAGTACGGTATGAAGCTCAATCCGGCTAAGTGCACATTCGGGGGTTACATCCGGTGAATTTCTTGGTTACATTATAACACAAAGGGGAATTGAGGAAATCCGAAGCAGATCTCCGCGATCCTAGATCTCCCGAGCCCCAAAAACAGTCGAGAAGTGCAGAGGTTGACGGGACGAGTGGCGGCGCTCCATCGATTTATTTCACGGTCGACCGACAAGTGCCTCCCTTTCTACAACCCATTGTGTGGCAATAAGAGGTTTGTTTGGGACGGGAAGTATGAAGAGGCGTTCGGCCAACTGAAACACTACCTCACGATGCCCCATGTGCTGGCTAAACCAAAGAAAGGGGACTCGCTTTATCTTTACATCGTGGTCTCTTCGATAGCCATTACCAGCGTCCTCATCAAGCAACATCGTGGCGAGCAGCAGCCGATATTTTACTGATGCTGAGACGCGGTATTCAACCCTCGAGACGATGTCCCTTGCGGTTATTACTCCGGCGAGAAAGCTCAGGCCTTATTTTCATTCCCATTCGATCGTTGTTTTAGTCAATCAACCTTTACGCACAATCATGCAGAATACCAACCAGTCGGGCCGATTGTCTAAGTGGACAATCGAACTCAGAGAGCATGATGTCACATACCAAGGCAAGCCGGCCGAAAAATCCCAAATTCTAGCCAATTTTATAATCGAGCTCTTGCCGGAGCTCGAGCAAGATCTCGTCTTGCCAACGGGTATCTGGATACTGCATGTTGATGGATCGTCCTCAACAAAAGGGTCCGGCATTGGCGTCCAATTACAATCACCAATGGGTGAATTGATACACCAATCGTTACGATTAGATTTCAAATCCTCCAACAATAGGGCAGTGTATGAGTCTCTCATTGCTGGGCTACGTCTCGCCAAAGCTGTTGGAGCCAAGCGGATTCACGCATATTGCGATTCTCAGTTGGTCGCTAATCAGTTCAGCGGAGACTACGACGCAAAGAAAGAACGAATGGATGTATATCTCCGAGTAGTTCAAGACCTCATCAAAAAGTTTGAGTCCTTTGAACTAACAAAAATTCCACGCGGGGAGAACGTTTGTGCCGACGCCTTAGCAGCGCTCGGTAGTAACCCCCGTGATCAAGTGAGTCGTACGATACCTGTCCAACATATCGAACGACCTCAACATATCGAACGACCAAGTATTTTGTCTTCTTCAGAAGACGACGCAGTCGTAGCATCGATCGCCAAAACCAATGATATGGTGATCGACGGGCCGACCGACGGAGTGAGCGAACAGCCTCTCGATTGGAGAATCCCCTTCCTCGACTATTTGATGAACGGAGCATTGCCAACGGATAAGTGGGAAGCACGCCGATTGAAATCCAAGTGTTCGAACTACATCTTTATGGACGGAAAACTATATCGCCGGACAGCCGACAACGTCCTTCTAATCTGCATCCATGGCGAGGAAACTCGTTTAGTCATGGCCGAAACCCATGAAAAAGAAGCCGGCAATCACTCTGGTGGGCGAGCGTTAGTCCTGGAGATTAAGGGTCTATGTCATTTCTGGCCGAGCATGGTCGCTGATTGCGAGGCTTACTCTCGAAACTGCGATCAATGTCAGCGCACGCATCGAGCATACCTTCGCCAACAAAGCTATTGCAAACGATGGCAGCACCTTACCCATTCATGCGGTTGGGAATGGACATTGTCGGACCTCTACCCAATTCTAGGCAACGAAGGTTGTCCTTGTCTTGATAGATTACTTCACCAAGTGGGTGGAAGCGGAAGCGCTTTTCCAAGTGACAGACAAAGAAGTTCAAAACTTCGTCTAGAAGAATATCATTTGCCGGCATGGCCTCCCCTACGAAATAATCACATACAACGGTTCGTAGTTCATCTCGCACAATTTCCACGGTCTATGTGACAGATGGGCGATTCGCCTCAACACGTCGCGCCAATTACCCACAAGGGAATGGACATGCAGAAGCGACAAAGAAGACGATTATCGACGGGATCAAAAAACGTCTCGATCTCAAGAAGGGTCATTGGCAGAAGAGCTCGACAGAGTTCTCTGGTCCCATTGAACGACCCCGTGAAGCGCAACGTGTCAAACGCCCTTCTCCTTAGTCTAGGGCGTTGAGGCAATGGCTCCAGCGGAAGTCAACGTCACCAGTCTGCGCCAAACAAAAATGCCCCAAAATGTCGAACTCAACAAAGATATCATGCTTTACGCCCTTGACGCGATCGAAGAGCGACAGGATCAGGCCCTCCTATGAATCCAGAATTACCAACATCTCGTTGAGACTTACTACAAAAAGAAGGTCCGAGCGAGACCGTTGGACTCAACGACTAAAGAATGGAAAGCCAGAAAGCTTGGGACCACCTGGGAAGGGCTGTACAAGATAATCGAAGTCGTTAAACCCAAAGTCTATCGACTGGAGACGTCCTCTAGCGAACGAGTGCCAAGATCGTGGAATGCCTCGAATCTCTGCAAGTATTACTCTTAAGTTGCAACTAGCGACCGAGCGATTAACGTCGCAAAAAAAATGAACGAGTGGAGACGTCCTCTGGCAAACGAGTGCCAAGACCGAGCGAACGAGTACTTTCGCTCCTCTCTGAAAGAGCAAATGATCTATTGTTCAGCCAAACTGAACTACGAATGGCTTGATCCCTCTCCCTGGATACGTAGGCAATCTCTTACAAGGTCCAGCTATAACAAAAAAAAACAAAAAAAAAAAGACTAAACGGCGGCCTTTTCTCAACAACTCGAACAAACGAGTGAGCACCGGTTCGGTTTCCATCATACATCAACTGGATAGCGGACGGCCCGGCCGCTAAGTCAGACCCATCATGTCCTTCTAAGGACAAATAACTGACAAATCCATGGTACGTCATAGTGGATTAACGGTTCGTCTCTTGTCCCCACTCAATTGAAGCTATCGGACGACCGAGCGTCATCACTTCATTCGCCCAATCACTTTGTGCAGAAGCCGACCAAGAATCACCATTTCAATCATTCCTTCACGAAAAAGCATTAGCCAAAAACCGTGATCGATCGATCCCGACCAAAAGATCGATCGATCGATTGTCATCTCTCCGTAACTCCACCCCGCGACGACCGTCATTGATTAATCAATCGACCGACAGTTCACCCTTTAGTTTGTAACTCGTCCCAAAACTACAAAAGTAAATGACCACTGCAGTCACTTGACGTGTCAGCCGACCAAGTTGCAAGCAAGCGAACATACCAAGTCGTTGGCCGACTGTTTGACATGTCCCAAAATTGTGATCATCACAATTACTCCTCGCGAGTACATTTGTGAAATCGTGATCCGTCCTGACCGTGGTTGTTATCACTTCGATCACCCCATCCCATGGAACAGATTCGAGGGAGGCCGACCGATCGCCACGCAAGGAGACCTACAAAACCGATCATTCGATCGTCGCTGTAGATTTCACAAGGGAATGAAACAAAATGGAACAAGGATAAGATGATATTCCGAAATAAGTAAAGCATTCCAAAAGTCATAAAGAAAACAACATCAATATTACCAGCATCAATGAGTACAACAAAGGCAATCGAAGGGCCAACATCAAAAGATAAAACAAAATACAACATAATGAAATACATGAGCTCAGCCTTCGGAGTTTCTGACGACTGGGGTGGGTGGTCCCTTGGCGTCATGGCCACCTGGGACAACACCAGCCAGCCGAGCAACATCATCCTCCTAGCTTACCACCGGCAAACGAAGAGACGCCGCAGTCGCTGAGTCTCGCGACCCGAAGTTTGTTCCGAACTTATTTATCTCGCGGAATTGCTCGTGACGGGGAGGAGTTAGGGAAAGATCCCTTTCCGTGATCTCCTCGACTTTAACTTCTTTGACCTCTTACTTGAGCCGCGCCTCATTCGCAGTCAGAATTTCTCTTAATTTCTGAGGGTCCTTCGTTCTCCATTCCTCCAACAGGTGCATCGACTCTAAAGCCCCAATGGCCTGGCTGGAAAAATCTTCTCCTCAAGCTTGTCCCGGTCCACCATGTATCTCCAAAACTTGTCAAAACGTCTACATGCTGACGACATCAAGTGAACCCTAAGAGACATCATTTCGCGGTTTCAGATTTGCCTCGAATGGTCCATATTCACCTTCACCTTTGTGGCTGCGTCAACCGTATCCTTTTCCAGCTGAGTGATCCTACTCCGAGAAGTCTCATGCTCCAGCTCAAGACGGTCGTTCGTCTCCTTTTCCTGTTTGCACTCGCGGGCATAACGACTCTGTTCGACTACCGCCTCTTTCGCCTTTGCTGAAGCATCCTGCTATATCTTCTCGAAGCATCCTGCTATATCTCCTCAAGCTCAGAATCCTTCACCTAGATGGATCTTTTGGTTTTGTTAAGGTTCAACACCGCTTTGTGCAAGGCGCACTCATAATCCAGCACAAGAAGGTTCTTCCATGCGATCACCTGTCAAAATGCGACGAACAATAAGAGTGGTAAAAACACAATTAGTTTGTGGCAACGACGAAATGAGCAGTAAGCAAAACTTACCGCCGCATCCGCATGGGCCGATTCGTTTAACTTTTCTGCGAACGCCATGTCCCGAACCTCAGGCATCAGTCTTGGTCCTCCCCGGACCTGACGAACCAGTTCGCCGCACGCAATATCATCATTGACGAGCGGGCATTTTCTGCTGTAGTCAATATCCACAGCCGCAGAGGGAGCCAGCGGAGACTTCTTGGCTAGAGGAGTAGATCCACCCCAGAACAGCTGATAGGGTATGGAATCATGAGGGTCATTAACTTCCTGAGAGGCCACGCGATCGTCAATATCTTTCTGTCTCTTCTTTCCCGGGCCAGGAAGCTCATCGTCCGATGACCTCTTCCTTTCTCTTTTTGGAGATCGATCTAACTCCACTCTGACAGTCTCCTGAGAAACTTTGGTCAAGAACGGCATCGAAAGCATCTCCGGTTCCGTCAGCCAAGCGATCATCGGGAACAATCTCTCGTTCAGTACCAGACTTTTCCCTCGGTCCTTCTTCTTCTTCTTCGACGGAAGACCGTCCAGTGTTGGGTCGGGCGAACCTCCCACCGGAGTGCTATCTGCCGCAGTCCCTGTATCTTCGCAACGCGGACTAGGAATTTGGTCTCCTCGCTCTTTCGTGGCAGCCATCGCATCATAGTCCCCGACGCCTAACTGAGCGCTGAGAATATCACGAAAATCTGATAGTTCCTCGATTTATTCCCCATTGATGAGAGCTTCAGTCTTTTCCCTTTGGTATGCTCACAAGGGATGTCCGACTTCCAATCAGCTGCCATCACAAGAAATAGAAGGAAACAAGCGTGAATCGGATCAGTCGAACGGTCTCCCACAAAAGACGTATATGCGTACAAAAAAGGAAAAGAAATAACCAAGCGAAGATGAGGTGCGACTATAAAGGAAGAAAGGAAAATTGCGGAGTTCAAGAAATATGCCAGAATTAGGTCTATTGGGCCTATGAAGTGACTTCCTGTCTTACCGGCCCAATCTCACAAACGACTGTTTGTCAGATATTTAAGAAAATGTCGTGAGCTCCCTGATATAGTAAAGGAATCGATTTGAAGATGTATGATATATTGTGTTTTTGACACATTATATGTATTTCGTACTAACACTTTTGAAGCTTTTATAGAGTCTTTTAGTCCTTTTTGAGTCACTGTAGGCTTGGAGAACTAATAGGAGGAAGCAATAATCGGATGGAGAAAAAGGAGTGAAAAAGGTGTCACTTGGAAGTTTTCCCAACCGGAACAGCCAGGCAAGCTGTTCTTGTAAAAACGGAGCAACCTGTTGGCCCGCTCCCCGATATCTGTGGAACTAAATATTCTATCTCGGGTTTTGCTCTAATCTTTCATATTTTCCCTCTCAGCCGCTTGTGGCCCTTATAAATACCCTTTTTTCTTTTACCTTTTCTTCTACCTTAGTTTTTACGCAAGAAAACCCTATAGAGCTTTGTGATTTTGCGATTAGCTACTTGTAAGGGAGAAGGCTTCATCTATCTCCTAGAGAAGATCATCCTGAACCATCTGATTTTTATTATCTATTGCAAGCAGTTTTATTCAGAAATCATGTCTCTCTATTTTTGTGCTATGTCTGAGTAGTCACTGAGTTAGTTTAGGGTTCGAGGGTTTTGAATTCGTGATCTGAAGCATAAATAAGTCATCTTAAGATTGTCTACATTCATACTTGTTCTTATTGCTTGCATAGAACTGATCACTTGGTGCATGAACTAGGGTTGATTAGTTTAGCTAACCATTAATTAGTAACTTGAACTAATTTGAATGAAACTTGCATCCCTAGTCTGTGAAAGTAGATACTAGGGTGCATTGTGAACTTATTGGACTTGATCTCTAAGGCTTTCTATCGTCCCCTGATCCAAGCGAGAGCTTAGGTATCAAGGCCGATCTGCAAAGAGAACCAATACCATGACAGTTATTTTTTCCAATCTGAGTGATCCGAGTTTAGACTTGTTGTAACTGGACTTGAATAATTGCTTGGCTTATGAATTTCGAACCTGAAGAAAAAACCCTAGACTAGCGCCTTTAATCATTTCGAAACAACCTCATCTTGTTACTTGCGTATTACGTTTTTCTCTATTTAAAACCCCATAATTATTTTAGCTAAATTATGATCCTATAAAGATAAAGTGTGAACTGGTCCTCTGGAATTGAATCTAATCATATTACTACAACACTGTTAACTTGACAGTAGACAAGATCTAATTTTAGTGTATCAAGTTTTGGCGCCATTGTGACGGGGACCAGTTTTTTACCTTTATTTTTCGGTTATTTATTTAGTCTAAAACCTCTAAGTTATTTTATCCTTTTTGTTGCAGTTTATGACCCAAGTGCATGTCCAGTAGACATACTCGGAGCAATACACAAGGGGAATTAACATCGCTTACAAATCAGGAGCTAGCAAGGTTAGAAAGAACAAACCGTCAACAACAAAGGCCAAATACTGCCATAATGAACGACTTCGGCACACAAGAACAACTCGCTGCTTCTATGCAGCAGATGCATCAGCAGATGCAGAAAATGCAAGAAACCATGCAAGCGTAACAGCTAGCTTCTCAAGAAGCTGCACAGCAGGAACAACCAGTTCCTATCGAAGAAAGAAACTTACCTCGGAACATTCCTGCCACGCGCTCTGTTATCGCTCCACCAGCATGTCAAAGGAAAAATTTCGAGATCAAACCGGGCATGATCAATCTGGTGCAGATAAAGATGTTCCATGGACTACCAGCTGAGATACCAATGGAACACATAGAAGCTTTCGAAGAAATATGTAGTTTTTAGTCGTACAAACGGCTTTCCACCTGACTTCATCAAGTGCATACTGTTTCCATTCTCTCTGGTAGACAAAGCTTTGCGTTGGCTTAAGTCACTACCTACAGGCTCCCTAACTACTTGGGAACAGGTTAGAGCGGCTTTCTTGGGCCACTTCTACACGAAAGAAAAAACAGCTGCTTTAAGAAACAAGATCTCCTCTTTCAAGCAGCTCGCTGATGAACCATTCAATGAAGCTTGGGAAAGGTTCAATGACACCCTTAGAGAATGCCCTCATCATGGGTTTGACAATGATCATATCCTAGGAATCTTCTACGATGGTGTAGACTGGGAATTCTGCAACGTTCTTTTTGCTGCCAGTAATGGAGATTTCATGACACAAACAACTGAGGGATCCAATGCATTAATCGAAAATATGGCAGCCAGTGCATCCAACAAGAGCGAAGAGACTGAGCGATCTAAAAAGGTGAACAGCATGGATACTAAAAAATTCGATGACATCGCCTCTAAGGTTGATCAGCTGCTCAAAAACAATCAGAGCCAGATCTATGTCATGGAAGAAGCCAGTATGGAACAAGGGACCGCAGAAGCTACAGCAGAGAACGGGGCAACAAAAGAAGATCAGCAAGAAGTCAGTTATGTCAGTGGTCAGAGTTGGCAAGTCAAGAATTATCATCCTAACCCTAATGTGAGGAACAGCCAACATTTTTTCTCATATAAGGATAACGCAGAAAACCCAAACGACAGAGCACAGAAAACTGGGTACCAGAAGCCATACTCTCAGAATCAGCAAGGAAGGATGTTCGTCCTCAGCCAAGCTCAGAATCAGAACAGGCAGAGCTACACGCAAGCTGCTACTGCGAATGCGAGTGGTCCACAGGATGATGCAGCAACTTTTGCAAGGTCAGCAGTTTCAAGGAAATGCACTAAAACAGGTTACAATGAGATCAATACACGGATGGATAACATCTTCACTGATTGAACTCAAAGTACGATGCTGGGAAAACAGATTAAAATCCCAAGCAGAGGTGGATGTAATGCAATCCAGTTGAGAAGTGGATGACATCTTCTAGATCCTATCTCTACAAAGTCAACCGCAAAGGAAAAGGGGACGCAGAAAGAGGGAGAGCAACCTCCTCTTAGGGATGTTCTCAATGACGAGCAAGACGCAGAACAGCCAACTGTTACAGAACCTATAGCTCTCGCCAAAAACGATCAGCCTGTTCCTGCTCGAGTCTACCCTCCAAAGATTCCTTACCCTGTTATAGCAAAGAAATCACACAAGGATTGCGAAGAGATTAAATGCAAAAAGATGCTGGAAGATTTGACCGTTAAACTATCCCTCATGGATGCGATCCAGATGATCCCTTCAATGCGTAGTCTGGTCAAGGAATTAGTCTCTGGGAAAATTTCTACAGATAGCAAGGTAATGGTGACGTCCAAGGAATGCAGTGCAGTCCTTCAGAATAGACCAATCAAAACGTTAGATGTTCCTGGAAAATTTGTTCTCTCAGTTCATATTGAAAAGACGGTGTTCGCTTGTTCGTTATGTGATCTCGGATCAAGCGTGAATCTCATGCCTTACTCAGTAGCCAAGCGTTTGGGTTTAACTAATTTCAAACCAACCCGCATACAATTGGTGTTCGCAGATAGATCAGCCAAACTCCCAGTAGGTATCCTTGAAGACTTGCAGGTTAGATTCGGCGACAATACTGTTCCAGCTGATTTCGTAGTCCTAGAACTCGAGGATGAACCAAGAGACCCACTCATTTTGGGTAGGCTTTTCCTACGCACGGTTGGTGCAATAATCGACGTGCGCAATGGGAGGATCGATCTCCAACTAAGAGATATCATGATGAATTTCGAAATGGATCAACTGCTCAAACAACCTATGCTAGACGGTCAGACTTTTACAGTGGATGAGAACGACGCTCTGACACCTCATGAAGGAATGGTTGAATTGATTCTTGCAGATGATCCTCTGGAAGTAACTCTAACCCGTGCTGAATCTGACCAAAACACGTGCAACGTTGATGCTGATGGGTATGAGAAGATGTTGGATTCGAGTAGAAGTATGGAGAAGCTAGTCGCTTTCGGAGAAGAGCGATCAATATTCGTCAGAAGGAGCAACACTCCTAAAAAAAGGAACAAACATGCCAGCCTGCTCGACGATTCCTGGAGCGAACTTAAAGCCCCAAAGATCGAGTTAAAGTCCCTACCAGCAGGGCTCAGGTATGCGTTTCTAGGCCATAACTCCACATACCCTGTCATTGTGAACTCTGAGCTTAATAATGTAGAAACTGCTAAACTCTTATGTGAATTAAGGAAGTACCGTAAGGGACTAGGATATTCATTAGACGATATACCTGGCATGTCACCTGATTTATGCATGCATAAAATACACCTAGAAGATGAAACAATGACTTCTATAGAACATCAGAGGCGACTAAATCCAAATCTAAAAGATGTTGTTAAGAAAGAGATAATGAAACTTCTAGAGGCTGGTGTAATCTATGCGATCTCTGATAGCAAGTGGGTTAGTCCAGTACATGTAGTCCCTAAGAAAGGTGGAATCACTGTGGTAGCTAACGTAAGAAATGAATTGATACTTACTAGGACAGTAACAGGTCATCGTATGTGCATTGATTCCCAAAAATTAAACGCAGCCACACGCAAGGATCATTTCCCACTCCCTTTCATTGACTAAATTCTAGAAGATTGGCTATCCACCTCTATTATTGCTTTTTAGATGGTTATTCACGTTTCTTTCAGATCCTAATCCACCCAGACCATCAAGAGAAGACAACTTTTACATGCCCCTATGGAACATTCGCATACCGGAGAATGCCCTTTGGACTGTGCAATGCTCCTGCAACATTCCAGCGGTGCATGATGCTATTTTCACTAACCTAATTGAGGATATTATGGAAGTTTTCATGGACGATTTTAGTGTCTATGGAAACTCCTTTTCTGCCTGTTTGTCAAATTTGTGCAGGGTCCTTCAGCGGTGTGAAGAAAAGCACCTTGTGTTGAATTGGGTGAAGTGTCCTTTCATGGTGCGCGATGGAATTTTTCTCGGTCACAAAATTTTAGAAAAGGGGATCAAAGTGGACAAGGAAAAGATAGAGGTAATGATGAGCTTACAGCCTCCCAACTCCGTCAAAGGAATAAGAAGCTTCCTCGGACACGCCGGTTTCTACAGGCGGTTCATAAAAGACTTCTCCAAAATTGCTAGACCACTCACCAGACTGCTCTGCAAGGAGACTAAGTTCGAGTTTGATAGTGACTTTTTGGAAGCTTTCCACACGATAAAAGGTGCTCTTGTCAGTGCACCCATTGTGCATCCACTAGACTGGGACTCCCTTTTGAGATCATGAATGATGCAAGTGATTTCGCGGTTGAAGCAGTGCTCGGCCAAAGGAAAGACAAAAAGCTTCATGTGATCTATTATGTCAGCAGAACATTAGATGAAGCTCAATGCCGATATGCGACAACAGAGAATGAACTCCTGGCGATCGTTTTTTCCTTTGAAAAATTCAGATCTTACTTAGTCGGCTCAAAGGTCATAGTGCACACATACCACACAACATTGAGATACTTGCTAACTAAGAAAGGTGCGAAAGCAAGACTGCTCCGATGGATCTTATTGCTCCAAGAATTCGACCTAGAAATCAAGGATAAAAAGGGCATCAAGAATGGAGTTGCAGATCACCTATCCCAGATGAAAATAGATGAAGATACTGCATTAGATGACAGCCTTCCAGTCGAGCATGTATACTCAATCAGTTTAGGCAACATCAAAGAGCAGCCTATCCGATACACCGAACAACCCCTCCAACCTGACCCCTAGAAACTGCTGGATCATCTTGTCTGTGCAACCCATAAACAACATCCTAATCTCCCATGGTTTTCTGAAATTGCTAACTTTTTAGCTGCTGAAAAAGTGCCAGTCAAATTAATTTGTAATGACAAGCGGAAATTTCTAAGAAGCGTAATACACTATTTTTGGGACAAACCATTCCTATACCGCAATTGCAAAGATGGAGTGTTCCGACGATGTGTGTCAGAAACTGAGATTCCAGGGATCCTCTATCACTGTCATGGTTCTTCTTATGTAGGACACTTTGCAATATTCAAGACAGTATCAAAAATTCTTCAAGCCGGCTTTTGGTGACCTACCATGTTCCAAGATGCTCATGCGTACATCTCTAGGTGCGACTCCTGTCAGCAGCAAGGGAATATCAGTAAGAAGAATGAGATGCCTCAGAACTTCATCTTGGAAATCGAAGTGTTCGATTGTTGGGGGATTGATTTCATGGGACCCTTCCCACCTTCCTTCAAGAATGAATAGATATTGGTGGAAGTTGATTATGTCTCAAAGTGGGTTGAAGCACTAACTAGTCCTACAAACGAGGCAAAGGTGGTTATTAAGATGTTCAAAACCATAATCTTCCCAAGATTTGGAGTGCCACGAGTGGTAATAAGCAATGGTGGTAGTCACTTCATCAACAAGATCTTTGAAAATCTTTTGAAGAAGAATGCCGTGAAACACAAAGTAGCTACGCCATACCACCCTCAAACAAGTGTTCAACTAGAAGTTTCAAAGCTAGAGATCAAGAACATCCTGCAGAAAACAATCAACACAACTCGCAAGGACTGGTCGCTCAAGCTTGACGACGCTCTTTGGGCCTACAGAACAGCCTACAGGACACCAATTGGGACCACTCCCTATAACTTGGTATACGGTAAGGCCTGTCACTTGCCATTTGAGCTGGAATATAAGGCAGCATGGGCTGTGAAGCTGCTCAGCTTCGACATCAAACCTGCAGCTGAGAGACGCTCCATACAAATCCACGAGCTCGATGAGATAAGGCATCTTGCCTACAAGAGTTCAAAGATTTACAAGGAGAGAACCAAAGCCTATCATGACAAGAGGATCATCAACAGGAACTTCCAGCCACAAGATCAGGTGCTCCTGTTCAATTCCAGGCTTCGACTGTTCCCTGGAAAGCTGAGATCAAGATGGTCTGGTCCATTCACCATAAAGGAGGTCCGCTCCCATGGAGCTGTTGTGTTGTTCGACACAAAATGAGAAGAATTTATTGTAAATGGTAAACAATTGAAAGCATACCTTGCTGAGACAACAATTCCAGACGGAGAAAAAATTCCCCTAAGTGATCCTTCTCCAGCCTAACCAGCTAACAAAGTCAAGCTAAAGAATAAAACCAAGCGCTTGGTGGGAGGAAACCCATTGGTAATTGTATATATTTCTTTACGATTTTCTTTTATTTTGTGTTTCTTTTCATGTTTTGCAGAAAAAACCAGAAAACCCGAGTTACTTGAACAAGAACAGTTTCAGACTGTTCCCGGTTCGGAGCAGCTGCTCTGCTCAGGTAAGTCTCTCGGAACCAAAAAAAAAAAAAAAATAGAGAGAGGGAAATTAAATAAATGAGGCGGAAAAACCCTAATTTCCTTATTAGGGCACGAAGTGGGTCCTATTTAAAGGCCACTCACCCACTCTTTTCCAACTTAGCCAAAATCGCCTCCTCATTTGTCCCTCTCCACTTCCATCTTTCTAAACCTAAAAATATTCATCTTCTTCATACCTTTTTGAGATTTCTCGGTTTTCGATTTCTTCAACTTCGAGTTTCTTAGTCAATTTCATGGCTATAACATCATGACTTCAACGGTAAAAGGCGAAATCACCCCAAGTGATTCTCGGCCGTAACTCTTCCTCTTCTTTGTTTCTTAATAGAACGATTTTAGGTTGTGTTAGAATCAAAATCGATCCCTCCTTTTGCAGTTAGGATAGTGTAAAGAAGTTGAAAGGGAAGTAAGAAAGCTTGAACCCTTGCACCATTGTTTCTAATTCCCACATGCATAGATCGATTCGTTTTAGGTTTCAAGATCTAATAAATCGGTTCATGATAATTGGTGTATTGATTACCGTTGCTATTGTTTTTGATTCACCATTCTCATTGTTTGTTATTTTGGGATGATACCAAAGTTTGGACAGAACATCACGATAGTTTTAGTAACAAGCTTCCAATTTTTTCTATTTACCTAAAATCGAACGGTATTAAGCTTTCTTTCTTGTTGTTGTCTTGTAGATGGGTCCCAAACGAACTAAGATGGCCGCCAAAAGCAAGCCCAAGTACTCTCAAGGGGAACCAAGCGACGACTTAGTCGCTCCGACTTACCCATGGCCGCGTGAGGAAGGAATGGAGATATCCCTCAATGATCCGAACATCCCTGACTTTTCTGAGGACCGTTGGGATAAGGAAGCTTCACGTCGCTACAACGATTTGCTCACAAGTCACATCCTCCAAACCCAATTCATCAATGCCAGAGCCTTTCACAACCTCGGGCTCCATGAGGATTTGCATGGGGTTCTCCATGTCTTGGGAATAGCTGAGCTTTGCTACGTCACACAACCGGTGTCCCCGAATCTGGTGAGGCATGTCCTCGCCACTGCAGAGTTCACATTCCAGAAGCTAGACTTTCCTACCTTCGAGGAGGCCTATTTTACCTTCTTTGCAAGCAGAGTCAAGAACTCCATCTCTTTGGAGAAGATCACTGAGATCTTTGAGATGTCCGAGGACCTCACTGGGATCGCTTTCCCAAAGAAGTTTAACCCGGAGCAGGCGTTCTGGAATTTCATCACCTCAGGCAAATTGAAATCGCGATCAGCCAACCAGTCTCACATCCGCAACCCCGTGTTGAGGATCGCTGCAAAGGTCCTAAGGAACCTGCTCTTCTCCAAGGATCAGACTTCAAAAGTGCACAAAGGGGAGCTACAAATGCTTTTTGCAGGAGTAGCAGACGAGCTCACAACCGCTAATGTGGGGATTCCAATATCCCCAATGACAACTAACCCAGCGTGTGTGCTTGTTCAGATGTTCGTTGACAAGAGAGCAAGGGTGCTGAAGGTCACACTTAAAAAGGATCGGTCAGGGAGTATGCTTACTCCATTATTCCGCCATTTGGAGCTCGATCTCAGCACTTACAAGTGCAACAACACCCCGGAGTACATTGACATCCCTTACCTGATCAATTGTCAAATCTTAGCCGATGAAACGACCTACAGCTTCCTTGATAGGAACGGGAACAACCTCTTCTGCAAGCTTCTACAACCGAGCATCACTACACTCTCCGACGTGGTGAACATCAGCTTTGTTCCTGACCTTAAGCATCTCTGTACCGATCCCAGGGATTCTTCCCAAGATGCCAGTATGCAGGATATTGAGTTCATGGGCACAACAAAGGGGAGTGTATGACCTCGGCCCTATTGATGACAACGCGGATGATGCTACCTACCGACATTGGATGGTAAATTCTCAACGAAAGAACAATGGCCTCCTGAAGAGGATTCTGAAGGCACTTACTGGAGGATGCATGGGAGCTCCAAGCACAGCTAAGCCGCACCAATCTACTGCGAGTGGTCATCGTGAAGGGAAGGAACCAGCTGGCATTTCAGATACTTCTCCGCGGAAGAGGAACATGCGTTACGCAGGCCAGTCCGACAGGAATGGGACTGATTGAACAGTCTCCTATCTTATCACCATTGTTATATCCGTTTGAACTTTTTATTTTTCATGCACTTGTTACTTATTTTGGGCCTTTATTTGATTTATTTTGTCACCATGGATGGTGAGAAGTAAGTCTGGGAGAGGCATTTATCTGCTACTAATCGTTTGCTTTCTGATGATTTTATGTTAAGAGTCAGTCCACTTTGAGTCATTTCATTGTGATGTGTTTTTTTCATCGAGTCAGTTTGTCAGGATCGAGTCTGTCTAAACTTTGTGGGAATTAGGACGATATTTTGTGATGTTTATTAACCACCCTCGTGCTTTAGTTATCTTATTCAATGATCTTAGCAGTAACGACAAACACACATGTGGACCCGGAACACCCTGACATTACATCATCGTGTTCTCCATAAGCTTTCAGCTTGTAGAGGTTACTCTGGAAAGACTTAACTCCATTTAACTTGAACATAATCTTGACTGTAATTCTTCTTATCATGGGCATTAGATTAGGGTATACGTGATTAACACTCATGACTTCTTATTATTTCTATCCATCTTGTTGATCCTGAGTGGCTAGCTCATTTTTAGCTAGTTACCACCTTGAAACCCTAAGCCTTTTGTTCCTCCCTCATGCATTTAATTTTCAGAATCTTATAAGCAGATATATGCAAAAGGGCCAGAGAGGAAAGGATCGACACAGTCTCTCACTTGTTAATGCTACAGGGTGTTCTACTGAGAGAACATGAAAAACCAAGGGAGCAGTTGCTCCGCCGCCATTGATCCGATATAAGAGAAGACAAGGTCAGCATAAACAAGATTGAATATCAAGTTAAGAAAGTTCCAGTGTCACGTCAGACTGACTAATGTTATCTCCTGCTTCATCACCATCACCAGCTTTATATCTCCAGTATTAAAAAAAAAAAAATCTATATGTTTATTTCAGAATAAGGTGATGGGGGAGGAGAAGATTTCAAGATTGACGGAAGCCACTGGAAAAATCGAAAAAAAAGAGTGTGCAAAAAGTTGAGAAGATAAAGACCATGCAGATGATCGACTGTTCCAAAAAAAAGGCAGACACTTAAAAGGAGCGATTGTTCCAGAGGGAGAGCAGGCAAAAACGAGTAGGGGCAGTGGACATCAATGGATCTATCCTCTCTTGCAATTTTGTGTGATATCATGTATCCTCTACGAAAATGGTAATCCCTAAACACTGAGTAGCTCTACTTAAACACTTAAAAGGCCTGTTTTATACCTAGACCGTTTACCCTGAATAATGCATATGCTGAGAAGCTCACGCCACTCTTAATTGAATAAAATGAGTTTTGTCTGGAAGGGTGTAACTTTTTGCAGGTCTGAGACACAGAGTATGGAGTTGGTTTGAACATCAGTCAGTGGGGTTCTTAGTAAGGGTGTGTTGTCCTAGTTTTACTACTTATATGGTTCAGAGATTTGTGGCTATAGTATGGTTGCTGAGAATAGGCGAGTTCCCACGTTTTCAAACCTTTCTTCATGTTCTTGGTACTTGATTTTTGTCCGAGGACAAACAAGGATCTAAGTCTGGGGTAAATTGTGTTTTTGACCCATTATATGTATTTCTTACTAACAGTTTTGAAGCTTTTATAGAGTCTTTTAGTCCGTTTTGAGTCACTGTAGGCTTGGAGAACTATTAGGAGGAAGGAATGATCGGATGGAGCAAAAGGAGTGAAAAAGGTATAACTTGGAGGTTTTCCCAACCGGAACAGCCAGGCAAGCTGTTCTTGTAAAAACAGAGCAACCTGATGGCCTGCTCCCCGATATCTGAGGAACTAAATATTATATCTCGGGATTTTCCTTATTCTTTCCTATTTTCCCCTCAGCCGCCTGTGGCCCTTACCCTTTATCCTTTTGCATTTTCTTCTACTTTAGTTTTTACGCAAGAAAACCCTAGAGAGCTTTGTGATTTTGCGATTTGCTACTTGTAAGGGAGAAGGCTTCATGTATCTCCTAGAGAAGATTATCCTGAAACCTCTGATTTTTATTATCTATTGCATGCAGTTTTATTCAGAAATCATGTCTCTCTATTCTTGTGCTATGTCTGAGTAGTCACCAAGTTAGTTTAGGGTTCTAGGGTTTTGAATTTGTGAGCTGAAGCATAGATAAGTCATCTTAAGATTGTATACATTCATATTTGTTCTTATTGCTTGCATTGAACTGATTACTTGGCGCATGAACTAGGGTTGATTGGTTTAGCTAACCGTTAATTAATAACTTGACCTAATATGAATGGAACTTGCATCCCTAGTCTGTGAAAGTAGATACTAGGGTGCACTGTGAACTTATCGGACTTGATCTCTAAGGCTTGCTATCGTCCCCTGATCCAAGCGAGAGCTTAGGTATCAAGGCCGATCTGCAAAGAACCAGTACCACGACAGCGGATTGTTTCAATCTGAGTGATCCGAGTTTAGACTTGTAGTAACTGGACTTGAATAATTGCTTGGTTTATGAATTCGGAACCTGAAGAAGAAATCTTAGACTAGCGCCTGTAATCAATTCGAGACAATCTCATCTTGTTACTTACTTATTACATTTTTCTTTATTTAAAATCCCATAATTGTTTTAGCTAATTTATGATCCTATAAAGATGTGTGAACTGGTCCTCTGAAATTGAATCTAATCAATCTAATCATATTACAACAACACTGTTAACTTGACAGTAGACAAGATCCAACTTTAGTGTATCAATGTACGACGCTCAATTGACTCACGACGAACAGAGACGGGATAGTTATTATCCGAGCCAACTCTTACAATCCCACTGTGAAGAACCGTCTTTTTCACCAGCAGGCTGGGGGGTAGCTTGCTGTTAGAGAGGAGTTCCATATCCCTCTACTAAGCCCATCAAATAACTAGGCCCGACTTACTGTCGTTCGCAATCCGGCCAGAGATCAGGTTTGCTGGGAGGACGAACGGTTTAAAGGATGACCAATCGGTTAATTATCACAATCGACCGACCTAACCGGGTAATGACGGTCCGATCGACTTATCCCTAACTCGTAAAAGCCCATTAAACGAGTCCAGGACCGAACTTCCTAAGGTGAACGAGCTTTAGGAAATGGGAAACGAGGTCAAACGGGAGCTATAAAAGGAAGAGAGGGGGCAAAAGGAGAAGGATCCGAAAACTGAGACAAGAACACTGACGGCAAGGTTTAGGGTTTTACTATCGATCGAACCTCCTTGTAATCTCGTCGGACTTTCACAAACCTCCGACCTTTGTTCTTTTCCTTGAATCTATCTGTAATCTTCTTTTTTTTTATCAACTCTGATTAATAAAACACATTTGAAGAACCCATAAATCGAGTTTAGTTTCCAGTCAATCGACCTAACGAAACTCGGATTCAACAAGAGAGAATATAAACTGCAACAAATTTGACCGAACCGAACTGTATGGAATAGTTAAAAAAAAAAATACTTAGTTAACTTTATGAGATACTGACTCTAACAATGCATAAAAGTATAGAAATTACTAAAACAATATTTTGGTAAGGAGAGAATCCAAAAAATGTGGAAAATATTAGAATTTAGTAAAAATTGTTATGAATAATTTTATAGATGTCCATCAGAGGTCCAAAACCCATATTCTAGAAGGTTCTAAACCATAGATTGATGTATCTATATATATCTAATGTTGTCTATGGAATAAGAAAAAAGAACAATTGATCTTTCTTTTGATACACAACACGTTATCAGCACGAAACCCTAACCACTAAATAAAAATAAATAAAAACCCTAGCCGTCTTGAGTTTTGAGATTTTGAGTTATGAGTCATTGTATCACATATCGTTTCCATTGAAGTGCTTTTGATCCATGATTGTCTGTCTCAACGATTACGCCTACGCCATTGCGGTCCGTTGATAACAGATCATGAATCTAAAATTTCATTTAGATAAGTATTCCATATCCTTTCTAACTGTTTATGGATTTTTTCAGATCTACTATTAACATATTTTATTATTGATATAACAGGTTCAAGAAACACTAATATTGATCTTATTTGCCATGATTGTTTGCCAGTAGTAAAAAGTGTCCATCATATACGTTCTCACCCAGAGCCGGGTTTGTGTATAGTGGTGTGAAACATTGGAATGGGCCCCCACCCTATGGGGCCCCAATTTGTAATTCTTTTGGTCATATGTACGTATATGTAAACTTTAGTGCAAATAAAATTTGAAATGCAAGTTTCGATTGTGGTGTTAAAATAAAAGTAATACAGTATTAACTATTAAGTAGTTTACTTTATAGATACTGATTTAGAGGATTCTGTAGTAAACTGCATCATTTTTTTTTTCAATTTCCATACGTATTAGCTGTCATTCTGTTTCTTCTACTTAAAAGAAGCTTTGCAGATAATTTTTTTTTACACTTCTAGGTGAAAACAAAATCAAATTTTTTTTTACAATATTCTGTTGTTAATTTTAGTAACTTTTATTTTGAATAGGCCCCTGATCTGACATGACCGGCTCTGTTCTCACCTTACCCATATATTAAAAGGTCCATTATGGATATATCGTTTCCATTCCAGGTATAATTTTTCCTTTCTGCATTGAACACACTGATATAGCATGATTGGTTTAGTATACATTGGTTTGGTATATCGATACTTAACATGTGTAGCATATAAAAATATTTAATCGGGTAATATGATGGGCCAATATGAAAATCTTGTTAACTGATATAATATAGTAAGAAACAAGTAAATATGATAATTACTATAGGGATATTATTTATTTTCCTTGATATAATACAGTTTTATTATAATACATATTTTATATAATTTATAACTTTATTGGGTTTAATTTTAAAGTTTGACCATTAAAAAAAGATCATAAATCTGGGAAAATAATTCCAAGAAAGATATAATCACTAGAATGTGATAACCTCATTATGTATATTGCATCTAAAGATTTCAAGATCTCAGTCTATAAATAAATGTCAACTATGTTGCATGTTAAGTTTAAAAGTAATTTATTTTTTGATTTTTTTTAATGATGCATATATATATTAAAAAATACATTTTCATATAAATAATGTTATCCCGATGACACACCATTGAAAAAATAAAATAATATTAATAAAGTTTACAACACGTTTTAAGATAGTTATGCTAATAAATATTCCTATATAATTTGAAATAAGTATATTATTATATATGAAAACCATTATATATAGAAGGATTTTAAATTTAAGGTTTGATCATAAAAGATTCATGTATTTAAAGGTTCATTGTGAATTTTTATATCTATAAATAAATAAATTTTATGCTAAAAATATTTAACGTTCAAATTTTATTTGAAGTAAAGAAATATTTTGAATATATCATAATGAATTGATGAAAAAAATATATTATATCTTATTATAGTCCATTCTTTGAAGTGAATGTGACATTAAAAGAATAAGACTATAACAATAAAATTGTCAAAAATATGATAGTAAATTATTTGTAGACATGAATGTGTATATGGTCAATGTCATGACCAACAGTGTCTTTTTTTAGAATTCATATTCTCACTTAAAGATGAGAAATAAAGATGGTAATAAACAAAAAATCTATCATCTAAAGATGAAAGAAAACTAGTGTACAACATGTGGTAGTATAAAGATTATTGAAAGCTCTAGAAGAGTAAATATGTGATTGCCTATGGGAACGCAATGTGAAAGCATGAATACGTTATATTTTCCCAAGTCTCAAAAGGCTGAAAAGAATCAAAGATATAACACAAGATCTAAGTTGGGTATGTTGTTGATTTTAAAGTGGGATTCAATTCAAGATTTATGAATTTGAAGTATCATTATCTCGAGTGAGAGAATTAGAGAATCCCACATCCCTTTTGAGTGGAACATCCAAAATTATGTTCACACTAGAAATATACTTGACAAGTCATTTATAAAATAAAATCAAGGGATTTAGGATCAAATAATGTTGAGACAATAAGTAAAGGGAAACATTGAATACCTCCAATCAGAAGTATTACCCAAGGCACTATTGTATTGTCTACATAATGATTAGAAAATGGAGATAAATGTAACAGTAAACAAGAAGTTTACCAAAAGTGTAATGTTTTGGCAAAGCGTTTATGTCATTCCGGTTTAGTAATGATGCAAAAGATAGTCATATAGACTTTCATTAAAGAACTAGAAAATTCTTACGAATGATCTGCTATATGTTGCTTGCTTACAAGGCAATATAAGAATACAGTTTTCACCAGTTAAACAGATTTTGAATCTATTTATACAAGGAGATGTTTGTGGGCTTGATCACCCACTGGTGAACTGATCATCCACCATATGTTTATAATTAATTCATCAACAAGAAATTCGTATGTATCCTTGTCATAGATCCGCAACCTGATGTTTGCGAGAATAATTGGTGATACTGGTGAATTCACAAGCATTTGACGATTATTTTATGCATGTGAGGATACATGAAGAACATCTTGTAGCTAATGTTCATACGTAATATGCAGGAGCATTGCTTCGCATAATGCCAAAGAGTAATTAAGAACTCTCCCCGTCAAATTGGTTTTGGATCAGAAACCAAAGATCGCCATCTAGAAAATATGGATATGTTACAATTACTCCACCACACCACTAAAAGACCGGACCTCAAAGGAGGTTATGAATATGTTGGATATGATCTCCATTTATTTAAAGACTCAAAGTTAGTCTATTCAACATGAGGGGGAGAAAATAAACAGCCGGAGAATGAATGAGTTAAAATGAATTATCATTGAATATCGAACAAAAGAGGGTGAATAAAAGTCCAAAATGAATGCATGGAGATAATTCTAATACAAATATTAGCATATGAGTTGCCAGACTCATTTACTGACCTAAGAAAGTGATTAAGTCACAAGTACCAGCTGTAAATGCTCCAGTTGAAATGGATTTTCCAGAAGGACAATATCAAACTGCTAATTAAAGAGTGCCTAAAGCATGATAGACCAATCTGTTCCAAATATAATCCTCGTAAAAGAAAAGGAGCATAAATGAAAATGGTATAATCGAGGAATGAAATATTAAAGATCTTGAGAAGAGATAGAAAACATGATAAGAAAGAAATTCAGGTACCTGAGAATAAAGAAATCTCAAATAGCTATGTCATGTCTAGAACAATATGGAACCAATCGACGTCGTGAATACTTTTGCATGCAATGTAGCAGTTGATAAGAATGATAATCATGAACCATCTATGGAGAAGTGTACACAAAGAAATGATTGGCAAATATGGAAATAAGCAATAGATGCGAGAATAAATCTGTTGGAAAGAGAAGAGTATTCGGACCGGTAGTCCGTACACCTAATGGGTAAAACCAGTGGCACGTTAATGGGTATTTATGTGAAAGCATGAATGAGATGATAAAAAATTGTGAGTTGCAAATGAGTAGTTTACACAAGGGTTTTCACAAAGACCTAAAATTGTTATAAGAAACACATTATCATGTGGTGGAAGCATCAACTCTGAATTTTCTTTAGTATAGCAAGAATTGAAAGTCACTGGAAAATGACAATAATGTGAAAGATCCATAAGGATGTAAACTGCAAGAAGCAGTAGACCCCATAAAGATTTTGGTTGTAAAAAGTTGTAAGTGCTAGTTCTCAAGAACATTATTACACCAGCATATTGAGCATATAAAAGAAATAATCATTTCTCATGAAATGTCATGATATTGGGTAGTTTACTGATCTATTTCATGATAGAAAGATGTGATTTCATATGATACAAAAGATAGTCATACTTGTAACTTTTACAAGAAGAAAATGGAATAACTCGTATGTACATTATGAAGGTTTATAAGATTGTCTATAGACGGAAATTTGGACATGGATTCCAAACAGATCAAGATGTGACCTTTTGTATGAAAATAATGTTATGGACAAGATGCCTAATCGTCTAAGAGATTATCTGACAATCCAACGAGATTATTTACTAAAGATATGCTTATATCAATTCCTAAAAAAAATATATTTTGACAATACATCTCCCAAATATTATGTTCCTGGGGGAGAATATGATAATGTTTGTGGTTGTACTGTTTTTCCTTACAATGGTTTTTTATCTCATTGGATTTTCCATGTCAAGGTTTTAAAGAGGCAACAAAGACACAAAAATAATAGACACCTAAAGAGGAATGTCAGCACTTAAGTGATGAATATCTATCAATATCCCAATGTATTTTTCATACCAAGAGAAGCAAAATAAAATGATCAAAGATCAATCATACTTGAAGAAAAATCAAGATATACGAACACGCTCCATTCGCGAGATATAATCAAAGGTCGAAAGTTTTCAAATAAAAGGAGACCTTATATATGGAATTAAAATATGAGCTTGGTGTACAGAGAAATATCATTGAGTCTAATTTCATCTCAAGTTTGAAGAAATTCATTTCATATGATAGAACTCGAGATATGGCTATTTTCGATGGCCATATACAAACTGTCACAGAATACCTAATATCGTCTGATATCCAAAATATCTCTTGATATTCCCATCTTATCAGAGCTATACTGACGCCTAAATTCAGATATGGATGTTAGCTCTGATTTCCAAGTGGGTTGAAGTTATTTTGTTCTACAGTCATCAAGATATTCAAGTTTCAGCGAAGAGTGTCAAATTTCCTAAGAGAAATGAACTGGTATAAGCCCAAGACTAAGGAGTTAATTCATCACATTTGATTGTGTCTTATCAGCTATCTTAAGTTACGTTCTCATTAGGGGGGGGGGGGTAGATGTACGCTGCACTCTTTTTTCCTTAACCATGGTTTTTCTTATTAGGTTTTTCCGGTAAGGAATGAGGCAACATCGTATGCGCTTTAGGAATATTTATGTATAATGGAAATCAAGGGAGAATGTTAGGAATAATTGTATAGATGTCCATCATAAGCCCAATAGCCCATATCTAGAAGATTCTAAACACTAGATTGATGTACCTATATATATATATAACATTGTCTATGGAATAAGAAAAAACAACAACTGATTCCTTCTTTCTCTTGATTCATAAGAAAAATCTATATTATAATAGGGAAGTTTTTGGTAGTTCCTCAGCTTGCCACATCAGCAAGATATGAGTTTCCTTCGAACTTAGAAAACAATATGTGGGTCCCACCCAAATTTCTAAAACCTGTGTAATAACGAGCAAAAATCTTTTTGTTGAAATCTGTTTAAAAGAGATGAAAGGTTCAGAATGGGCTTTGTAGGAGATTAGAGAGAAGACCCAGCCTAATTTAATTGTATTTTTTTTTGTCCTGTAAGCTTCGTCTTCTTCGTCGTATTTTATATGATTGATGTACAATTGGTCATAGTGTTACTGAGTTTTATTTAGTTATACAGAGTGTTATTTAGTATTACTTAATGTAGTTATATCAAGTTTTACTAAGTTATATGAAATTTTACTAAGTTATACTGGTTATACTACGTAATATTGAGTACTACTAAGTTAGTTATACCAAGTTTAACTGAGGTCTACTAGTTAAACAAGTAATACCGAGTTATATCTCAGTAATACTGAATTATACTGAGTTAGTTATACCAAGTTCTACTAGTTATACAAGTAATACTAAATTATACAAGTCATACTGAATTATACTGAAATATAAAAGTAATACTGAGTTATACTGTGTACTAAATCTAAATTCAAATCTGAAGATGAAATAAATAAAAAACAGAAAAACATACAAAAAATCCACAAGAAAAAAAACAACCATAAATCAAAGAAAACCCTAAGTCGAAAATCATCTTGAACAACAAAACCCTAAATAGAAAAATTATCCATAATAAATAAAAAAAACCAAATTTCTTGGTTAGATTACGTTGAATCGTCATCGTTCTAGACAAATATAAAGTGCGTGAGAAAGATTTTTCCGCCGTTGATGTCATTTCATCACTTTTGATGGTTGCTGCCAATGTTTTTATCACTTACGAAGATGTTGATAGGAATACATATTTCTTCATAAGCGGTGGAATTGATAGAAGAAGAATCATAGAGATAGTATATTTGGTATTGGTTCCATATTAATCCAGACATGACATATAGTTATTTGAGATTCTTTATTCTCAGGTACCTGGATTTCTTTTTCTTTCTCTTTATGCACTACAACAAAACATGCCTATAACGAGGAAACAACTTCTTCGTAAACTTACGAGTTGATTACAACTCCTCTACGACGAAATTAAAATTTTGTCAAAATGTCCTTGTCCAATTACAAGGAAATGGATTCGTCGTAATATCCCTTGTTGCTTAACGACGAAGTATGTGGAAAGAGAAACTTCTTCGTAAAGTCCATGTAAGATTAAAAGTCTTTTATGACGAATCATGTAACAGTTATTTTAGGAGAAAACATGTAATCTGTGCGCTTAATCTAAATGATTTTGTTGTAAAGATGTTGTACAACTAATATGATGGAGTTTTAAAACCCTAGTAAAATTTATCCTTGTAAATTCTTTCTTATACCTTCACCAACCAAACTCGAAAATTTTCTATTTCTATATATATGTCATTTCTCAATGCTAACAACACACAAAAAATACAAAGAAAAAAAATCAAGAAAAAAATGTTCAAAAAAACATTACGACTTAGTATCGATTTTCCAAGAAACTGAAGGGAGTGCACGATCACCAGAAAAATTCATATCAACTCCGCGTAGTTTTTCCTCGAGAAGCCTATAAATATATACATGGAGTTGATAAAAACTGTTCCGATGACCGTGCACTCCCTTTAGTTTTTTGGAAGAAATCCTTAGGTGTCTAATAAATTGATGGTAACTCAAATTATTTAGAATGATGTAATATATGTGTGTAACAAATGTTGTTTTATAGAAGATTTATTGTATGTGTAACAAATGATCATTTTTATCAGTTAACTAAGATATATAATCTATAACATTATATTATATATATTCGTTTGGGTTTTTAAATATGTTGTAATGTCGTTGTAAATTTAAAAAAGATTATACGAGGAATAAGCATATTCGTCATATAAGCCTTGCAAATTTTCAACTACATTACGACGAATCATGTTACCGTTATTTTAGGTGACAACGTTTTTAAAGTGTGATTCACTTAACTTAATTCGTTGTAGATATGTTGTCACCTAGATGTTAGGGACTTATAAAATCCTAGTATAACCTATTCCTGTAAATACGTAGTTAAAATTTCACCTACCAAACTCAAAAAATTATATATTTATGAGCATTCTCATTCCATACCAACAAACAAACGAAAAATTAAAAAAAAAAATGTCTGATGGAAGAAATATTTTCGAATTGCGGAGTTGGATGTATACAAATAAAGATTCCAATGGTAGAGTGACGAATGCATTTCTTGGCAAGCTAGAGACATTCATGTATCAGGAAGGTTGTACACCACTCATGTAGGAAAGCGGTAAGATATTATGTCCTTGTCGGAAGTGCAAGAATTCAATTTCCCGTAGTGAAACTTTATGGAAACATTTAGTGCAATGAGGTTTTACACCACAGTGCTATATTTGGTTTCAACATGGAGTGGTTTATGGTGGAAATGAAGCTAATAGTAGTAATAGTAATTTTTCAGAATGCCGGTAATAATGAGGAACCAAATCATTTTCATAACAAATATAATCAGAAGGAACATATGGTAGATCATGATAGGGTTCGCGACATGATTACTGATGCATTTTTAGAAGCTACTACAACAATAGCTGATGAAACTGGAAATGTTGAAGAACCTAATTTGGATGCTAGAAGGTTTATGAAATGCTAGATGCTACAAATCAACCAATCTACATGGTTGTAGAGAATGTCTCTCTAAATTGTCTCTAGCAGCTAGGATGGTCAGATTTAAAAATTGGTTTATAGTCTTGGGTTGCCATCGGAGATGATAGATGTTTGCATCGACAACTGCATGATATACTAGAGAGACAATGAGAAGATAGAAGAGTGTCGATTCTGCAAGAAGTCACGATTCAAACCGCAAGAACGTGGGAGGAATAGGGTACCGTACCGAAGGATGTGGTACTTAACAATTATAGAGAGGTTGAAAAGATTATATCAATCTGAGAGGACTGCCGGAGTGATGAGGTGGCATGCTAAACATGTTCACAGGGATGGCGAGATTGCTCATCCATCAGATGCAAGAGCTTGGAAACATATCAATAAGGTACACTCAAATTTTGAAATATTCGGAATGTTTATCTTGGGTTATGCACAGACAGATTTAGTCTATTTGGAATGTCTAGGAGACAATATTCTTTGTGGCCAGTCATTCTTTCGCCGTACAATTTGCCTCCGGAGATGTGCATGGAACAATAATTTATATTCTTGACCATATTAGTCTCTGGTCCAAAGCATCCAGTACAGTCGCTAGATGTATTTCTTCAACCATTGATATAAGAGCTGAAGGACTTGTGGTTAGAAGGGTGAGGACGATGACTATCCCTTGAAAAACAATTTTACGATGCGAGCAGTTCTACTATGGAGTGTAAGTGACTTTCCTGCCAATGGGAGCTGTCTGGATGGAAGGTTATCTTGTCCACATTGTCTACTCAAATGGATGCTTTTCAGTTGAAGAATGATAGGAAGAGTTGTTGTTTTTATTGTCATCGTCGATTTCTTCCCCTTTCCCATCCGTACTAAAGAAATAAGACAATGTTTATGTACAAAAAAGTTGTCAGGGATAGTCATCCTCCATATCTCACTGGAAAACAGATCTTATTAATTACTACGGGCTCGGAAAAATGTTTCGCGTGGAGGAAATTGGCATGTTCTTTGAAATATGCCTAATGGGTATAAGGCCAGTCAAAATTGGCACAAGAAGAGTATATTTTAGTAGTTGCCTTATTGGAAAGATCTTCTTTTATGCCACAACCTCGATGTTATGCATATAGAGAAGAACTTATTTGACAATATCATGAATACAATATTGAACGTCTTAGGAAGAGAAAAGATATCAAAAATACAATGATGGCCTTACCTGATATTTGCTCAAGAATTGAGTTACATATCAAAAGTAATGGAAACGTTCCAGTTCCTATCTTCCGATTATCATCAGAAGCGAAGACGACTTTGTTTAACTAGGTTGCATCAGAATTTAAGTTCTCTGATGGTTATGTTTTAAATCTCTCAAGATGTGTTGAACAAATGTTCTCAGCAATGAAGAGTCATTATTGTCATATGTTTATGCAACGACTACTTCCATTCGCTTTTGTTAAGCTGCTTATAATAAATGTATATGAAGCACTTGCAGGTAAATATTGTTGATTAGTTAATATTATATATAAATATGTTATGAAATGTTAGTAACTAGGTTATTTTTGAATATACAGCCATTGGAGAATTCTTCGGATACCTAAGCACACGTACATTCAAGGAAGAATTATCGAACAACTTCGTGGGAACATTCCGATCATATTGTGCAACCTAGAGAAGATTTTCCTCCAGAAGTTTTGACGTCATGGAACATTGTGTTGTCCACCTCCTACACGAGGCATTACTTCGTGGACCTGTTCCGCACGGATGGATGTATCCGTATGAGCACTCGATGAAACATCTGAAGGGGAAAGCAAAAAATCTTGCAAAGGTGGAAGATTCAATAATTGCTGGGAGTTTGACAGCAGAAACATCTCACTTCATATCATACTACTTTGCACCAACAGTACGTACCAGGAAAAGAGTTCCTAGAAGATATGATGGTGGTGGAGTCGTGCATGTAGCATCCCTGAACCTGGAAAGGACCGTCATGTAACACTTGGGACGGGAGAAGGACCAATCTGGCCGAGACGCTACAAGGCAAGCATTCCAAGGTCTTAATAGAAAGGTAAAGGGGTCTAGGAGCTTTCACATAAGGACTAAACCATTCAAGGATTTAAAACATGTCTGCCTTCATTAAGATCATGAGAAATGATTATAAACAAGGTATGATGAAAGAATGATCTGAACAGATCATGAGATGTATGGTTCAGGTCAAGAAATGGACCAAAGGACTTATACGGATAAATTGTATCTTTTTGAGGATGATGGATGAGCAGGAGTAGCTGTGCTACTAGCTGAACCAGATGGAGTACCTGAGCTACTAGCTGAACGAGCTGAACACTCACTAAACCAGCTAAACACTAGCTGCACACTCCCTATTCAGCTCACACTATCTGAACTACTAGCTGAGCTAGCTGGACGAGCTGGCGATCAGTTCAATCTAGCTGACCAAGCTGGTTGGGTACTGACCTTGCTGGATGGAATGAAACTCTAGGTGGGTGGTTGGGAAGGTCCAGGGGCGTCTGGTAACTGCCATGGATGAAAGGGTGTGATCTGGACCATTGATTAAATCAATGGCCAGAAATAAGACCGAAGGGATGCGACCTTTAAAAGGAAATCTGCCCTTTGTCCTATAAAAGGAGGGAAATTCCGTGGGTTTTCAGGCACTCTAAGGCTTCCTTATACACCCTGAAACACACACAAAAAACACAGAGAAAAGGAGAGATAGTCGGATTTAACAATCCAAGCCACAGATGCGTGTGAAGGCAAGTGGGATACTATTCTATGGGCAATCAAAGGGGAAGTTATGAATGATCCCTTTGGTGGGTCTTAATCCTTTTTTTACATCACCCAAATCCTTCTCCAGAGCCTTAGAACACATGCAATTGGTCAGGAGAAAAGAGAGAAGGCCTGACTTCACTTTCCATGGCCAAGACAACATTAAAGGCGGATGTGTATGGAGAGGCAGTTTCATGGGAGTCTAAGGGAAGAGATGCATAACCCATGAATGGATCTTATCATTATTGTAAGTACATGATAAGGATTGATAAAGGCGTGTGTAAGAGGAGCATGGTCGTTCAAGATAAGAGAAGGAACAAGATCTCACACCAACAAGGATAAGGTAATTTATGTTTACTTCTTGGATTATGATTCTTGCTTCTGTGGGAACGATCATGGACAAGCATAATGCGCCCCTGGAATATATGGAACCGTGAATGGTTTGGATGATCTGAGACATGGAGGAATGATCAGATCATGGTTGGCTTGAACCACCAACATGAGATGATAGTTGGATGTTACGCACTGGCTAAAGGCTAAGGGCGAGTTATGGGTTCATATGTTTGGATTCAGTCATGACTTGACCTAAGGGATCACGATCTCATTGTAAAAGGATTATTGAACAATGGATCAATGTGCGTTCCAGTCCAAGGGGCGTGAGTTATCCTCCAAAGAAATGTGAATCAATGAACTGAAGTGAAGGGACACGAGTGGGTAGGAGGAGTAACCGCTCACTATGAACCGGTTGTGTATCAATCATGGATCTTGGATCCGACTAATGAGGACCTAAGGGATCAGTACTGACCCTTTGGAGAAATGAAGATCACATCATTAACCGTGATAGTGATGAAACCGTTCATGATCCAAGAAGTGCCAAATGAAGACAACTTCAATTTAAGATGGACCTAGACCATGAGCGTGTAGTTCATGGGAGTCGTACAAAGAGGGCCAAGTATGGTCTGATCATGGATAGGTATGGGCGACCTGATCCTTTGGTAATGTATCAAAGGGTGTATCTAACTTGATCAGGATGCATCGGTTTGAAAGATACGATGGATCGGGCCTATTGGGATGTTGTCCTCATGGCCGGTCAGATATGAGTAAAGACTCATCAGCTGTAAGTCATGTGAGGTGGCTGGTTGATTTACTGAGGAATTGATGGGAATTTTCAGTCCCAATGATGGACATAATGGGATAGTCGATAAGGCAAGAGGATGTGGAATGATCCGTGAGCCGGGAAGGACCAGATGCTATCATTAACCGTTGAAGACTTCTCAATGGTTACTTGGTTAGTGAGGATGGTTGGTTGAATGATTAAGTGCCAAAGGTAATGGTTTATGCAGCTACAAAGGAGCTGGAAACAAGCTCAGGGCAGCTGGTAAATGTGTAAAGGAGCTTGACAATGTTTATGGCAACTGGCCATAGCTCGGTCTTAGCTCAGCTTCAGTGTGTCAGCTTGATCAGCTTGATGTACTAGCTCACTCAGATGGGTCAGCTGGGCTGATGAGTTAACAAGCTCCGGGGATGTGGAAAAGGTAAGATCTAGTGATACTTATATGGATCTAGATAGAATGGTATATTGGAATGGAACCTCAGATTAGATAGATATACTTGAGCCGAGTTAAGGATTGATCAATAAGCTGAATGGTAGTTAGGTGAGCTAACCATAGCATAGATAATCAGACCGATTAAGGGTGTGCTTGGATTAGATCCACGGTTAATAAAGAATATTCCGCTGTGTATAAGTAAAAATGATCTTAGCTATAAGTGACTAAGGAAGACTTTAGCTAAGGTCTAAGTAAACCCTCGCCTAAATGGAAAATTATAGAAGAAGGGTTTAAAAGTAAAGATGTTCAGCCCGTAGGTGGCCTGAATGACAAAGGACTTTGACCGCGGCTTATACATCTGGGATGGGGGGCCTTCAGTGCCCATGTATCCAATAAGCGTTCTTGACATTTTCTACCAAATTGGACGGTATGGTGGTAAATTGAGAGAATCATGGTCATCTAGTGAAGAGGATAAGCATAACGCCCACACTTATATTCTGATCAACTGCGAACATGCAATGACGCGTTCATTTGAAAGGTAAATATCGATCTGAACTTTAATTATATTAAGTGATATCAATTATATGGAGTGATACATTCGTTTAATTTGCAGCTCGTTTGTGGGCCAAGTTGAAGCAGCAATACCTGGAGTATCCGCAACTAAAGTGGACCGACAGAAAGATCAAGTCTATGTCACGTGGTTAAAATCTCAGGTAATATTGTTCACTCAAATATTAAGAAAGTATTGAACACTATGATATGAAATTTTAACGTACTAATTTTTTGTAGGTTGAAGATGAAGATCCATATTATCCCTCATGGTTTTACGATTTGGTCTGAGTTCCAGTAGCAAAAGTCACCACATCACCTATGTATTTTACACGAGGTTTTACCTTTCATACATACGACTATGGAAGTTGTCGGGAAACAAGTAACTACGGAATATGTATGAAAGACGAAACATACTTTTACGGGATTTTGCAGGAGATTATTGAAGTGAGATTTGCGGGGTTATAGAAGCTGGAATGCGTCCTCTTCAAATGTGAGTGGTTCGACCCTGTTGTGAATAGGGGTGTTCGGTTTAAAAAATTTGGTGTTGTGGATGTCAAATCTGTAAAAAAATACAACAAATTCGAGTCTTTCATCTTGGCTTCCCAAGTTAGCTTCATTCCATATCCTTGCCATAGAAATTTGGAGATAACTTGGTTAGTTGTTATCAAGATTACACCTCGTAAATGAATAATTCCCGGAGAAGAAGCACATTTGCAAGAAGAAGCGTGTATCACTGAAGTAGAGATACCTGATCAATAAAGTGATGAAATCCTTCTTATTGATCAGTATAACCGTCAATATGAAGATTTTCCAGACGATGTTACCAAGGAAGTAGGTGAAGAAGATTTTGATGGAAGCGATGATGATTATGATGAGAACTTGAGTGATTCTGAATGATGAAATATATGTACCGAATGTTGTTTTCTTTTATATCAGTTAAAAGACTTAACAGATGTGTACCAAAATTTGCTTAATATAATAATTATTCATTTAGGTTTTAAAAATTTATTAAAATTTTAGAGTTCAGAAAAATTGGATAAAGAGGATGAAGGTGTAAAAGAGTTGAAGAGAAGAAGAAGAGATGATGTTGTAGGATAAGTAACTTTGGGGTTTAGGGATTTGATTTTTGGGGATTCATATATTTCCTCATAAATTCGTGGTGAAAAACGCGGGCCTGGTACTTTCGTCGTAAATCTTGGCCTCGTAACTTCATCTTAAAAAACGCGGGCCTGGTTACTTCCCCGTAACATTACGACGAATTTACGACAAATGTGTGATCTCTATATAAGACAAACCCGTACGAGGCTTTCCTCGTGCATTCTTCTCAAGACTTCCTCTCTCTCTCTCTCTCTCTCTCTCTCTCTCTCTCTCTCTCTCTCTCTCTCTCTCTCTCTCTCTCTCTCTC
>CAKOAT010114043.1:116848-184230 GCA_932364175.1 Eruca vesicaria subsp. sativa
TGACATTTTTTTTTACTTTAGATGGCTCCTAGAGTTAGACAATGTGGACCGCGTCCCACTTACAGTCAGATGTTTAGCGACTGTGTCGGGACATCTTCTTCCAGACCGTCATCAGCTGAGACTGTCCCTGACTTTCAAGCGTATTATCCCGCCCCTGAGATACCCCATCAGATGCCTCCACCTCCTGCCCCAGCAGCTCTACCTGCTGAACATGATCCAGTTCCAGCAGCTCGTGATCATTTGAATCCAGATTTGCGGGTACCTCCATCTGCACCATATGCTACATATACTGTGAATGATATTCTTGCCCTACCGGGGCAAAAAAATGAAATACAAAAAAATGTTGAGATTATAGAACTAACTGTTTCATCAGCTAAAACCATTTCCACTGTTTGGTCAGCGTAAGGTGGGTTTTGTATCCATGAGTGAATCAGTTTTACTTGAACACACCACGTTTCCTTATATGGTTTGAGGTCTTTGATCAAAAACAAACTCTGAGACATTTTTTTGTGAAAGTCGGAGGGAAATAATGTGTAGAATGTGTAGGATATGAGTATATGACGGGTAGAATATATAGTGGAGATAAGAAACCTTAGAAGAGCACAAATATCTTAACTACATTTGCAAGGCATATAAACTCGAAATAAATTTGAAGAATATTTTTTTTGATTTTGCTTCATTATTAAAAGGCCATAATATAGGAAATGCTAAGATTTGGTTGGTGTTAATTCCAATCTTGTGATTAATGCCTGTGATTTGCCGTAAAAGATTAATATGAACCAAAGAAATATGAAACTCAAAGATTTGATACCTTTAGGATTGGCGTAAAACATTAATAGGAACCAAAGAAATAGGAAACTGAAAGATTTGATATACTTTGTTTTGGTGGAAGGCAATGAATTTATTGGATTTGGTTGGTGTATTTTTGAAATTTATTTGTTATATATTTAAGAATTGACTTATTCTAGTTATGATTATAAACAGGAAACTCGCGGATAATATTTTGTGTCCGGAATGTGTAGTCATTTGATTTTAGCTCATTTAAAATAACTTTCCCGATTGTCTAAGCATTTAATTTTAGCTCATTTACAATAACTTTCTTATTTTGTTATTGTTTTGTTTCGTAAGTTATAGTGAGTAGGCATTATTTTAGGAAACATGGAAAAGACAAATATTTCTTGACATTAATTTAAGTAAACTATCAGCTGTAATCATTGGTAAATAAAGTGGAAGTCTTAGGGATATTTTTAAATGGTACTTCTGTTTTAATAAAGTAGATATTCATCACGTAATATAAAAGTAACCAAATATGTAAACTGATTGCATGGTAAAAAAAGGCAAAACCAAACACTGAAAGATGTTAACTAAAAGGAAACTCTTAGCCAATGCTCAAACTGAAAATGGAAGATTGAAACTGCAAAGAAGGGATGGAATCTCTGAGATGAGTGGTGAAAGCTCTATTTTCCATGTGTAGGACGCTTTGCTTTCTTTGGTTCGTCACTGTGACAGGTACTATTATTCCCTTCATCTGCAAGATATCCACATCCTTTGCTAGGTGCACACACATCATTATATTTGCAGACAGAAAGGCTACTTCATACATTGGAGAAATGGGGTTTTCAACTGAGGCTGTTACAGGTGGAAGACCTCCTTGAGATTCTCTTTGTGACAGTAATAGTTTGAGTCTTTCTTGTTAAGTTGTACTCAGATACTTTGATACTGAATTTATGTGTTTGACCAATGGTTTTGCCTAAAGCTTCAGGGACATGCATCTCATGATCAGCTCTAAGGTTTTCATTAACCTATCATTATAGGAAAAACGATGTGAGATTAAATAATTTGGGGTGATGTATCTGATGACAAGTTACCTCAACGTATTTGTCAACTAATTATGATGCATGCTTCCCAGACAATTCACGACCAGCATCACCAAGTAGAACGAAAATAGCCTGGTCGCTATTGTCATAGACAAAGATCTTCGTAAGGTGATTATTATCAAGGGAAATGAAAAGCCAAATCCAGCCAAGGTACTTGTTATGAAGAGAAATGAATACTGAGGCTAGAGCTCATATTGTGAACACTGGCTACGTTAACGTTGCCACATTTTGGTGACAGATCAACGAAGTAGGGACTTTGGTGGCCTTAGTTTTGCGGCCAGTGCAGGCAATATAATACCAATCAGAGTCACATACAACATCATCACTTGTGGCTATGCACTTAAAAAAAGCCTCTTGCAATCGTGTAAAAGCAAGTGATCTAGATAACTAAGCATTTCATATTGACTGAGAAGTATAGAGCTTTGATTTTACCATTTTCCTGCTTGATGTAGGTGTGTATTTGCCCTATAATTATTGTCTCAGCCTTAGTTACCACACCGCATTAACCAGATCCTGAATGTCTGAGCGAGAACTATACCTTTAAGTATCACTTGAATTTCTCAAACATAAAACTGTAGACGTTGCTAAAAAAAAAACTGTAAACTACACAAACACTAACCTGTTGAAGTAATCGATGTTTGGGTGTACATCATATAGTCCATGAAAACCCATGAGGATGACATTGATCTGAGAGAAAGTGTGCCTGTTGTCACAGGTACAATGATCATTACAAATAACACCAAGCGAAGATGAGTAACGAAATTCAACATGACGGTGAACATAACATATAAATCAGTGATCAAGTGGCTGCTTGCAGAGCACTCTGTTTTGCGAAAAAATGATTTGCAAGGAAGAGATCAAAAGGACAACCTAAAGATCCAGTTGGAGCCCTATGAAGTTCAAATAGATAAAGAACAAAATTCTCCAGAGTTAACGTCACAAACAGAAAAGCAAAGACGTATTGAAATGATGATCGAATAAGTTTCATATTAGCAACCGATGACAAATAATTTGAAAAACATTTAATTTTATGATTAGCAATGCTAAATGTAGGAGTGATTACCTCCAAGATGCTTAGTGCTCACCGTCTTGACTAAATGCACGGTGGGAGTGTTTTCATAGGCTGTGAATTTCTTGCAGAAGTCTGTTGCAACTTGTCCAAAAGGTAAAGCTTCATAACGGTCCCCAGAAAAAATTATAACTGAAGGATTAAGTGCAGTAAAAAGAGATCGTGATTCTAATATCAGCAAGAGTATAAGTCAAAATGAGGGCAGGAGAAAAAACAGTCTAATAATTTATGATCACCACCTGAAACGAAATACAAATCACATTACCACTACACTACTTTGATGATCAACAAAAGCCAAGGTCGAAGGTTTATATATGTTCTATTAAACTTGACAAACACAATATTCATTCATGGACAGGTAGCTCTTTCAAGAGTTATTTCAGAAGAATTATTTAAAATAGTATAAAGAGAAACCAAAACTCTAAAAGAGAAAATAAATTGTTTACGAAGAAACATACAATAGCCTTGCATCTTCAGAAGGTTGATAAAACTTACACTTTAACAAAGAGGAAACTGTGGCTTTCATTCGATAGGGAGGGGACTGTGGTTGGTTTATAAAGAAGGAGAAATAGAGGGATATGAAACAAAATCATTAGGAAGTGAGTAAAGAACACTAATGTTAGATTTCAGTAACGTAGATTTCATGAAGAGGAAACAGAGAAGATGAAGTGAATGAAGCAGTTGATCGACGATTCATATTGTTAGCTTAGTGCTTCTGAAATTGGCTTCAACAGGGCCGACAAATAATATCAGTAGCCCAAACGTAGTGACAAAACGAAATAAGTGGAATTAAGCTCGACTTAAGTTGAACTGGCGTGGCAGATTTATGTACTTTGATTGGCCATTTTTTTTATCTCTCTCCTTCCATGTGTGACGTGACAAAATGGAAGTTTCTTATTGGCTGATTATTTTTGCCTACATGGATACCCTCCCTATGGCTTATATTTGCCTACATGGATACCCTCCCTATGGCTTATATTTTGCTTTTAATATTGTACGATAATAACCAGACTACATTATTAATTAATTTAATTTAATTTAATTTAGAAATAAACAAACAAATCTATTAAAATAAATTTAATATTTTTTATGAAACGATTAGTATAAAAGGAATTTATTTTCTAACATAAAAGTATCTTTTAAGAAAATTTACATAAAATTATGTATGTTTAATATATCTATATTTTATATATTTTATTGCAACAAATAGGCATATATTATTTTGTATCATCTAATTTTTTTACTTCACTAAAAATCATATATAATATGTTCATTGATATAAAAACATATATTTTATAGACAATCATATAAAATATCATATTTTATTTCAGAATTCAACCAAAACAAACACGAACTTTGCATGAATTGCAAGAAAAAAAAACCGTACTCGAGCATGGCCAAAAAAACATGTACTTTTGTTGACTTTTTTAGTTTATTAAGAAACTTAAGATTGACTGACCATATTAGCATACCGTAAACCCACCGTTAAAACATTGTTAATTTGAAAATAAAAACAAGTAGACCCCGGATTCGAACTCAAGTCGTTTGGGACAAATGGCAAGGTAATTTACCACTAGGATAATGGCACTTTGAAAGAAATTACTAACACTTTTAATTTTATTTAGTACTGATTCCATATAAAAAATCTCTAAAAACTTAAAAAGATCTTTAAAATTCCAAAAAAATTTTTGGAAAATACTGTAAAATTAAGTTTGCAATTAAATTAAAATAAAAAATCTACCAAAATTTTCAATTTTTAAAATTGCAAAAAATTTAAAAATACAAAGAAAATAAAAAAATTAAGTTACAATTATAAGCTAAAATTAAAATCGCACTCATAATGGGTACAATATTTATTTTAAGCATTTTAATTTAATTTTAATATGTGGGTATCTTTTTGTGTGTATAATTAATTTCAATTTTTAGAAATTGTTTTTAATAAAATTCAAAATTTTGGAAAACTTCTTTTTAAAGAAAAAATAAAAAAAAATAATTTTTAATTTCAAATTTAATTTTATAAAAAAATTCTTTATCTCTTTAATTTTTTGGAATTTTAAAGATTTTTTTAAGTTTTTAGAGCATTTTTTTATATTCAATCAGTATAAAATAAAAATTAAATGTGTAAGTAAGTCCATTGAAATTGCCACTAGCCCAGTGGTAAAATATCGGTCTGTTGGACCCAAACAACCCGAGTTCGAATCCGGTGGTTTACTTGTGTTTATTTTCAAATCATATAAAACGATGTTGTTTCATCTCATTTGAAAACGACGTCGTTTCACTTAACGCCAACACTAAACGATGTCAAATTTTTATGTTAAATTTGCTAACAGCATGCTAAATTTGTAATTCAACGAAAACATTATTAATTAATTCTAAAGTCATAAAATTTTTGTGCTTTTTTTGGCAGCCCAACAGTTCATGTTTCTTTTGGAAATTCGTGCAAAGTTCGTGTTTTTTTGGCTGAATTCTCTATTTTTTTTTTATAATAAGTGATATAATTTAAACAACTAATACTTGTTATCATAAATTTTTATTTTATAATATTTTGTATAAGTTCGTTCAATGAATTCATATATGTTATTTGGTATTTTAAAAAAAATTATATGTATTTAAGAACTTGTATTTTCAGTTTAGCTATTTATTTTAATTATTTCTTTTATTATTTAAAAAATTATAATTCAGTAAATTTCTTTATCAAATGCATTTACCTTTGTTTTTTTGTACTCTTGTTTATGCCTATTCAAATATATTTATATTTTATAAAAAATATTTATATATTTAGAAATCAAATTTATTTAACTATATATTTCTTACTCTAATTTATAACTATAATATTTTCTGTCTTTCTTAACTATTAAAAAGCAATTAAATAAAATATAAAATCATTTTATGTTTTTATTGTATATAATAGTATATATAGTGAGAATATATATATATATATATATATATTTAAATACTAATATTAATACTATAAATCATATGTATGCACTGTTTTTACTAGATATATATATTCAAATATGGTGTGCCAATTATTTATAAAATGTAACAAATAACTAATTGGTAATATTTGCTTACAAACTTAATTTATATGTATTTTCATAATTATAATATGTAATCATTTAGAAATATGATAAATGAATAAATGTTTTATTTTAAATCAGAATCATATAATTCTTAGTTATAAATTTTATAAAATTTTCTTATATATATTTGGATCTGCGCTTCCAACATGTATCCGTTTCCTAATTTTTTTTAAAATATCGATTCCGCGCTTCAATACAATTCCGATTCCACGTATCCGCTTCCGCGTATCTGCTTCCGCGTATCCGCTTCCGCGTATCCGCTTCCGTTTCCATGTAACATAGCTCTTTACGGATATGCATTTGATCTCTATTTGATCTGTATTTGATCGGCATTACAGTTTGATTTGTATTTGATCTGCTTGATCTGCAATATTAGATTGATCTCCATTTTCTGATCCGCGTCTCCATTTAAAGCCTTATTATCTCCGATCGTGATCAGATTGCAGCATGACTTCTCATTGGCTCTATCTCCAAGGTCCTTATCTTTTGGGCATAATTGTGGCTTACTTACTAGCAAAACAGAAGGCCGACAGGTCTGTATTTATTTTTGTTTTTTTCATGCATCTTTAAAAGAAAGCGTCAGTTGAAAAAAAACTAGTCGACAGTATATCAATTGTAGATAACTGATTATTGAATATACAAAAGTCCCTAGAATTTCCATTTTTTTTTCCATCTCTTCTGTATTCTTTGGAATCAACAACAATATTCAAGAATCCAATGGTCATTCTTCGGAATCAACATCAACAATAATCTAGTTTTCATCGAACGGATATTCCTTTTGGAATCAACAAGCTTCGAGTTTATTAATTTGAAGCTGCGCCTGTTTGGTATAAGAGCAAGCATGTTATTGCCCAAAAATATTTTTCTGAGCACTTCAAGCTAGTTTCTCATAAATTCTTATCATCATGCTGCTCTTAACGAATCAACACATTTATGAACAGGGGCGGATGTATGCGGTTGGCTACGGTGTCACGTGACACCGTCTACTTTTTCAAAAAAAAATTGTATATAGTTAATATATATATATAATGTATTTGGTGAATAGATAGGAAAACGTATATAGATAAAAACTGTTAATGAAATTATTACCCAACAAAACTAATTGTAGCCAAATTTTAAAATACAAAGGCCAATAAAAAATTCATTCAGAACGAAAAAAAATAACAAAAGAAGTGTAATAATTCTAAAAATTTGACCAAGTCTCACGTCTTCTTCTTCTTCTTTCATTTTGTCTTCTTCCTTTTTCCAATTAAAATTTTTTGCTTCCAATCACAACAATAATCTAAATCAGACAGAGGTAATGAGTTCTATATTAAATTATCATTGCTTTTTAAATCTG
Source organism: Eruca vesicaria subsp. sativa (assembly GCA_932364175.1). NCBI lineage: Eukaryota > Viridiplantae > Streptophyta > Magnoliopsida > Brassicales > Brassicaceae > Eruca > Eruca vesicaria. The sequence continues at coordinate 124,217 of CAKOAT010114043.1, forward strand.
TATCGTTGTTTTTTTTGTCTAGTTTAAGTTTGTACAGTACTTAGTTAATAAGAAAAGTTATGAACTAGAATTGTGGTTTTTTAAGATATTTTTTTTCTTTTGCAGTTAAATTTTCAATGGAAAAATATTTCAAATCCAAAAGAAAGTTTGAATCTGTGTCTACAACTGAAAATGATTTGGAGGATTTACCTTATGATCCAGGAGAAAGGAAAAAAATATCAGAATATCCTCCAAATCAAAGAGATGAGGTAATACATAGATATCTTCTTAGAGGTCCTTGTCAACCTCATGGTCATGAATTTCCTAAAAGAATGTTTACAAATAAATTGAGGCGATTTAATCCATCTTGGTTTGATCTCTATGGTGATTGGTTGGAATATAGTGTGAAAAAGGACAAAGCATTTTGTTTGTTCTGCTACTTGTTTAGAGATTACACTGAAAATAAGGGTGGAAGTGATGCGTTTGTGATTACTGGCTTTGGTGATTGGAACAAGGCTGGGAGATTACATGATAATGTTGGAGCAGTGAATAGTTTTCACAATAGTGTATTGAAAAAGGCTGATTATTTTATGAGACCGGAGCAATCAATTGTTCATGCTTTTTATAAGCAAGATGACGCGGTTAAAAATGAATACAGAATCAGACTGAAAGCTTCAATTTATGCTTGTAGGTATCTGTTACGACAAGGACTACCATTTCGAGGTCATGATGAGTCAGCGGATTCAGTAAACAAGGGAAACTTTTTGGAGCTTGTGAAATATACTGCAGAACAAAATGAGCTTGTGAGTAGGTTGTTTTACAGAATGCTCCTAAAAACAATTAGATGTTATCCCACAAAATTCAGACAGATATAGTTCATTGCTTTGCAGAAGAAGTTATTGAATCTGTCATCCAAGAAGTTGGTCATGATATATTCTTCTTGTTGGTGGATGAGTCTGCATATGTTTCTGATAAAGAGCAAATGGCAGTGGTTTTTTGCTTTGTTGATAAGCATGGGATAGTTAAAGAAAGGTTTGTTGGTCTAGTTCATGTGCAAGAGACATCTTCTTTATCTCTAAAGTGTGCTGTTGATTCCTTGTTTGCTAAACATGGACTGAGTATGAAAAAGTTAAGACGACAAGGTTATGATGGAGCGAGTAATATGAAGGGTGTATTAACCAGATTGAGATATTTGATTCTTAGAAAATGTAGTTCTGCATATTATGTCCATTTTTTTGCTCATCAGCTCCAGTTAGTCATCGTGACAGTTGCTCAAAAGCATTATGGAGTTGAGGATTTCTTTGATAAGCTTGCTGTCTTGTTAAATGTGGTTGGAGCTTCTTGTAAAAGGAAAGATATGGTTCGAGAAGATTTTCGGAAAAAAATAGAGGAAAAAACTAAGAAAGGTGAAATTAAGATAGGAAAGGGATTACACCAAGAGGTTTCATTTCAAAGACCCGGTAAAACTCGTTGGGGTTCTTACTACAAAACATTGCTGCGGTTGGTTGATTTGTTTTCTTCAATCATTAAAGTACTTGAGCATGTCGAAAGTGATGGGATTGTTGGTATCAAAAGACGAGAAGCTAATGGTCTTCTCAATTACTTCCACACCTTTGAATTTGTTTTCTACTTATAGTTAATGTTGCTTCTTCTTGGGATCGCAAATAGTTTATCAAAGGCTCTTCAAAGGAAAGACTTGGATATCCTGAATGCTATGTCGCTTGTGAAATCCACCAAGCAACAATTGTATAAGCTCAGGGAAAATAGATGGCAATATCTGATTAACAAATTTTTTTCCTTCTTTGAGAATTATAAGATTGAGTTGCTGGTCATGGATGATGAGTTTGATTCGAAGAGTTCAAGAAAAAGAAGCAATATAACCAACCTGCATCATTACAAGGTGGAATGCTTTTACACTGTATTTGATATGCAAATTCAGGAGTTTAATGACCGCTTTGATGAGGTAAACTCTGAATTACTTGGTTGCATTGCTTCTTTGAGCCCAGTGATTCATTTCGTGAGTTTGATCACTTGAAAGTTATGAGATTATCTGAGTCTTATCCTGAGGATTTTAGTCATATGGAGCGGATGACTCTTGAACATCAACTTGGTGACTATATTAATAACATCCGTGAAGATGAAAGATTTTCTACTTTGAAGAATCTTGGAGATATTGCATGTATGATGGTGGAGACAAAGAAACATCTTTCACATCCTCAGGTTTATCGGCTTTTAAAGCTAGTTTTGACTTTACCAGTTGCTACTGCTACAGTTGAGAGATGTTTTTCTGCGATGAAGATTGTGAAGACTAGCTTGCGAAACCGAATAAGTGATCAATTTTTAAATGATTGTGGTGTTTGTTTTGTTGAGAAAGAATTGTTTGAGAAAGTAACAAATGACGTTGTGATAAAAAGATTCCAGAAAATGGAATCACATAGGATTAATTTGTAAGATTCTTTTCTTTTAAAAATTTTATTTTATAAAGGAGTTTAGTTATAAGTGACATCGTGACCCCGGTAAAAAATTGTTCTACATCTGCCCCTGCATGCACCAGTTATGTAGATTTATGAGTTTGTCCCTCATTTTAGAGATTTGTATGGGAATCAGATAAAGGGAATTGAGGTTCCTCTTTTGTCATGTTGTGGTTCTTGTAAGTGTGTCTACTTCAAAGAATTTTGTGTACGAGAAGAAAATAAATATCATAAGATATATAGATTATTTTTGCAGTTCTTAATCCAGTTCACATGATCTTAAGAAATGTATTATATTGAACTACATGTAAATGTTAGGCATATGAGTTTTTAAATGATGGAGGATAGATATCCCAAGTGATAACATGATAGTTGACATCTTCAATGGTCAACTAGATGAAACGTTTTGGAACGGACTGCCTCGTACCAAAGGACATAAAAGAAAACATCAAACAAGGGCATCGACTATTCCATATACAGTAGATGAGAGTCTTTCTACTAAGAGAGGGAGAGAAGGACTAAGAGCTTGCTGATGGACGTAAAGCATCAAAAATGGTATGTACCAAATTTTTGTTAAATTAGTTTGTAAATTATGCTTTTTTGTTGTTGTTGACGTAGTTATGTTTTGGTCTTTGTATAATGAAGGTTACAGCTCACAACTTTACCATACTTGGTCTGGTTGAGTCGATTAATACCTTCACTGCAAATAGAAAACATCGATGTTAGTGTAGGTGAGAAGATTAGTAGGACTATAGAAGCTACCATAGACACTAAGGTGGATGTCAGAATGAGGGAACAAGATTATGAATCACTGAAGAAGATTGCAAGATTGGAAAAAGAAGTTAATTGCTTTAAAAACAAGGTTTAAATAAAAATTCCTCCTAATGTGGCCAACTCCAAACCTGAAAAATCCAAGGCGTATGAAGATGATGATCCTTCTAACAATGTTTGGTATGATTTCTTTACTCATTATTCTCTATTTTTTTTTTTTGCAAATTTTTACTAATTTCGGTATTTATTACTCAGTCAAGGATGGTTCAGAAGAAGATTAGTTCACAAGATGGATTGCCAATACAATGTGTTGTTAAAAAAGAAGAAATGATAAGAAGACGATGTAGAAAGAGGAGTTTAAGATCAAGGAGGTAAAACACAAAGAGAAGAAAGTTGAAATGCCACTAAAAGAAGAAAGAGAAGGCTTTCATGATTTCACAAATTAATGAAAAATCTATTTCGACAGAAGAAGGTAGCAGAAGCGGCAAGGAAGGTGTTATGGTAGAGCACACATTGAGCAACAACATTACGAGGAAGTGTTGCCGCATCCAAAAGAGGAGCTCTCCCCATGTGGTGAATATCGACTATGCTGGACTGATCTTTGACAAAGCATACCTCAAGATTTCTGCAATCATCTTTGACAAAACATATAGAGTAATAGCTGAGAATCGATTCATGGAAGCGCTAGCAGCGAGACCATACAAATGAAGGGACAACGAGAACCATGAAATTCATAAAAAAATAAAGTTATGACTACTGGATCATTATCACCTCCCGCAGCAGGTCGATGAGCTTGAGGTTGTGGTGGTGGTACGGTTGCTCTATGCATACCTTGTGATAGCTATCAGATAAAAGTGCAAGGGCTCCAGTTTGGTATCTGTCAAAGCTTCCAAACACCAAACAGAGGGATCAGCTACATCTTTTCAAATTATTCAACAACAGTAGATTCTTGAGGCTTACAAGTAGATTATGGTAGCAAAAATCACAAGAACAGTGAACCGTTGTCTAGATCCATCTTGGTTGAACAAAAAGATGACAGCAGCAAGCTTTAGTATGAGGAATATGTCAAGCTGAAAGGTGATCTCAAATCTCCGTACCACCACTCGCCTTTGATGTGAAGGTTTTGCTGATGCTACTGCTTTGGTTTTCTCCCCCAGCCTCGGTCTCATTTCTAGGTCTTGTTCTAAGCAAAAACATAAAAACCATCAACCCAAAAAGGATTCAAAGTCAAGCTTCTACAGTTTTCTACCATAAAGTCATCTCAAAAGAAACACCACCAGTGATTAGAACCTAAACGATGGTTTGGATACGGCTTGCAAGCCAATGAGGAAAGGGATCAACTTGTGGAACCAATGAATATGATTCAATACCAAACCTATCCTTCTCTAACATCAGGTCATCTGAAAAAAACACTATCAGTGATTTGAACCTAAAGGGATCAACTTGTTGCACAACTCTTCTAGCTAAACCAGTTCACCAATGATTATGATTATTCTCAATCAATACACTACTCAAGTACTTACGTGTGAACGTTTTAAGTGTGAGGGATGAGATTGTGAGGGAAGACATGTCCTCCAAACTGATTGTAGGTGGTGGAATATTCTTCCTCACCAGACCCATATAATAATGAGCTTGGCCCATACGAGTTCAGGCCCGATGAGATAGCTCTCCGGTAATCAACGATTGATCGAGTTTAGCTCGGGTAATCCATGTCTAAGAACCAATGAATGATTGGCTGGAAACTTCTAGATACTCATGAAAAGAGTCAATCTTCGTTATGTCGATCAATACTTAAAGGGATCGAAATAGCTTCACAACAACTAAATAAATACTACACTTTTCACAGCCAAAAAGACGAGGAAGTAGATCTTCACCAAACGGACAGTACCGGTCTAACAAATTTTAATGCACCAAGCTAATTCAAAAAACTATGCTCATATGTATAATTCAAAATCATATAACAACAATAATAAAAAAATCAAACTTCCATTAAACAATCAAGTTTTACAATTTTTCTGTAAGAAATAAAAATAATAGAATAAAAGTACTTACACTGATCATGTACTCTAGTTTTTCAATCATGTACTCCATTTTTATAATCGTAACAATTTTGACTATCGTTAAGATTCGTGAACACAATAGATAAGCAAACTCGTAAGAACTCATAATAATGTCAACACGTGATATTACTCTCATCATAATTTTCTAGTTTATACAAAAAAGACTAGAAAATAATGAATTAGTCACATACCTTATCAATACTAAGACTTTGATCAAAGAACTAAAGCAATAGAAACTAAAATTGGGCACGGCAGAACGGAAGGGGCAACAATAAAAATTGTTTTGCAGCTAACTTTTAATTAGGGTTTTAGTTAAAATTTAAAATAAAAATTTAATAATAAGGATTTAATAATATATTAATTGTTATATTTGTTAATCAAAAGTTTATATATTTCTAAAGGATCTAACAAATGTTATTGTAATTAATTATGCTTACATGTATTATTTTAGCTAAGAAAACCCTTACAAATTTAATTATTTGGAAAAAAGAAAATTAAACTATGCCTCCATTGGCACCAAAAGAAAAACTAATATATATATATATATATGCCTCTCTAAATTTACTGTCCTAAGCCACCGCTTGACCAGCTTATGCCGTAGACCGGCCCTGACAACGGATTGGCAGCGAGCGACCATATTCATTGTCTATAAGAATCAAACTTCTCCACAACGAGATCAAGATCTCTGGTGAAACTGTTTTTGACCTCTATAAAGATGACCCGGTTAATGTTTTTCGTCCTGAAGATCTATCTCTTAAAATGGAAGAATTTCATGAGGAGTCTATCTACAGTTGAGTTTTAACTTCTGATGTTGAATATGAAAATCAGCCTATGATGTACACCAAGATATGGATTCAATGGATCCAAAGTACTGAAGATATAAATCTCACACCAATAGAATATATTTGTAACATCCCGATTTCTGGTATATATGAAAAGATTTAAGAGAATTGATTTGGCTATCTATGTCACCAAAGTGGGCTATCTTTTTGGGCACACATCCATTTAAAATTCTAGAGTTAAGCATGTTTGAGATGGAGTAATGGAAGGATATGTGACCTATTGGAAAGTGACTTGAGATATCCTGCGAATGAGGCCAAAGTACGAAAAAATGTCACATGGTGATTGCAGGGTCAGTAAACACAATTTTCGAACATTGGAAAAATTAATATACCACCCGTCACACAGGTCGAGTGAACGGACGTGGAAAGCCATTAAACGTGGGCAGTCTGGACGTTACTATAGTGATAAAGGCTTAACTCTTATTAGATTTTATTAGTACATTATTTAGGTGATCTAGGTATTCCACTTTGACTAATATAACCTCATTAAATATATACTCTACACACCCCCTCAATATGGAGGGAGTTTAACCACTCCAATCTTGGACATGAGCTCATTAAACCGTGGTCTTGACAATGGTTTGGTTAGAGCATCTGCAAGTTGATCTTTAGTAGAGACATGAGTGACTCTGAGTGCTCCGGACTGAACATTATCCCGCACAAAATGGAAATCAAAAGCAAGATGTTTCATGTTAGAGTGAAAGACTGGATTTGCGCTAAGATAGGTTGCTCCGACGTTATCACAATATATCGTAGGAGTGCTATGGATCGTGATGCCTAACTCGGAGAGAAGAGAGCAAACCCAACGTAGCTCTGCTTCAGTGTTGGCAACCGCACGGAATTCAGTCTCGGTGGACGACCGTGAGACACTCGACTGCTAACGAGACGACCATGCAATAGGAGTGGAACCCATGTAGAATATGTAGGGGTTAGTGGAGACAAAATCGTCAGTATCACCAGCCCAATCAGCGCCGGAGTTAGGATGAAGCGTTTGGGGAGAATGTGTCTTGATGTAGACACCATGCGAGAATGTACCAGCCAGATATCTATGGATAAGTTTTTCAGCTTTCCAGTGCTCGTTTGTTTGCCTGTGCATAAACTGTGATAGACGATTTACACAGTATGCAATATCTGGCCTAGTGAACGCCAAGTATTGTAAACTCCCTATCACCATGCGATATTCTCATGGACAAGTGAGAGCATTACCAGACTTGAGAGTGAGTTCCGGGAACGTCGCAAGTGGAGCATTACCAGGTCTATAATATTCGTATCCTGCATATTCACTTTGGCAAGAAGGTCAATGATATATCACCTCTGCATCAAGTGTATTCCTCCGGCTGTGCGTGTGACTTCAATTCCCAAGAAGTAATTCAAGTATGTTGGTTGCTTTAAAGATAAATGACTTAAGATAACATGAATGCAAGCTGATACTAGTTGTTGACTACTTCCCTTAACAATTATATCGTCGACATAGACAAGAATGTATATGATGTTCTTGCCGTCAATATAAATGAAAACGGAGGTGTCAGCCGTCGAGTTAGTGCAGCCCATCTGTGAAAGAAACGTCTTGAGTTCATCGTACCACGCCCGTGGTGCCTGTTTTAGGCCATGTAAAGCTTTACGCAGGCCACAAACATGGTGAGGACGATCTGGATCCACAAAACCTGGTGGCTGCGTGACGTGACTTCGTGCGAGAGATTGCCTTGAAGAAAGGCATTGTTGACATCTAGTTGCTTGATCGACCAGGAGTTCGTAACCACAAGATGAAGGACAAGCCGTATCGTTATAGACTTGACAACAGGACTGAAAGTCTCAGCATAATCAATCCCATACTCATGTGTATAGCCTCACGTAATCCATCTTGACTTGTATATGTCCACAGAACCATTAGGAAGAAATTTCACAGAATGTATCCACCATGTATCAATCACATGTTGATAAGGTTCTGGTGGGACAAGCTCAAATGTCTTGTTAGATATCTGAGCATTATACTCATCAGTCATTGAACATCTCCAATGCTCATCTTTCATAGCTTGAGCTACTGTGGTTGGGATTTTTGGTTTGAGAGGTGTACACTACAACAAATATGGCTTTTCATAGCATGCAGTTAACGATATTATATGGTATTCATAGCGGTTTTATAATGCTATTAAAAACGACACTATAATAGAGTACCTATATACAATAGCGTTAGCAGGGCACTATCGTAGAGTAGCCTATAATAGCATTATGGTTATGTTATATTACAGTTATTGATAACAAATAATTCGTGTTATATTATATTGTGTAATGACATTTTTAGGATGCTATTTATATTTTTAAAATAGCTATATTCCGTAGATGTGAATTACGTTGTGTCAGCTCTACATTGGTGCTATTTGATGATGTGTTGTGGCAGTGGTATTGAGTTATGTAATCGTTCACTATAAATACACAAAATTCTCATAAAAAAATAAACCAAGTATAAAATTTCATTTCTCCATAATAACAATACAATGTGATAATTAAGTTTCAACGAAAGAACAAAAGTCTCAAACTAGGCAAAAAGTACCATAAGTTCATTAGTAATTCTAAGGCAATGAAAGTGGAAGACCATACAATTCTTATTCCACCTCAAACGATGACAACTTTATCTTCAGGCCATGCTATGGTGGTACCGATAGCATCCTCCATACACTTAAATGCAGACGTAGGCCTCCAAACCATGGCATCATTCACCTTGACCACATCAACCCACACACAACTGCATTATTTCCCAACATAACAAATTGCACTAACTGTTCTGGGTTGTTTGAAGACCAGCATCCTTCTGCAACAACTACTTTCTGACCGGTAATGCCCAGCAGTTTGCACTTCTGACCCTCCTTCACAATCTGTATAGAAGAACGATGTCTAATAGTGTAAGTAATATGTAAGCATTAGCAACTTAATTCACTGGATCACAAACTACTAATACACTTAGACTTACCTTCTGAGACCTTGAAGGAGATTGTGAAAATGGTTTTGAAATCTTAGCAGGAGCTGGTGGAGTGTGTACTTGTGAGTGCGTATGACGAGATGCTGTATCAGGTGACTCTTTGTTTAAATTGTCGAATAAAACTCTGCTCACTGGCCATGCTACAAACGACTTCAAACAGTCACAAAGGTTTGAGTGTTTTTCTGTTTGGGTATCATTACCGCATCTACAAATACTTTAACAGCATTTGGTCCAAGAGGAAGGCCATCCACCAAGACTTTTGGATCACGACTCTCCCAACGACCTTCAGAAATTGTTTCTTCATCACATGTTAGCCAATGTAAAAGTTTGCACTTGTTCATTTCTATTGTCTATGGGCTCTGTGAAACAAATAAATCCAACATCGGAAACACCTTACTAGATTTTAGAAAACGGAAACTTAGCCTTCAAAATGAGATAAGGAATGAAAATCTTACATTAGGGGGAATGTCATCTAGAAGGAACTCCTCGTTAAAAACAAGAGCAGAATCCTGAGGCCACGCTACAGTTTCTCCTACAGCATGACCAATAGTGTACATTTTTGGTGCCGGTCTCCAAAGAAATGCATCTTTTTTGAAAGCCGTCTCAACTACAACCTTAATTGAATTAGGGCCCAATGGTACATTGTTAACAAACTCCATTTCATCAGAAGACAAACAACGACCATCGGCTACTTTGCATTCCTTGTCACACCAATCGTATAGAATACACTTAAGCTGCGGTGTCCTTTTGTTTACACTCTACAAATATTAACCAACACAACATTTAAATTCCGTTCAAGTTCAGAAAGAATACTAATTGCACTAGTACTTACTCTTGGTGCTGAATTTTCACCCACTTTCGAGTCTGGCCGCTGCAAATTGACATTAAATTTCGGTTACTATTTTTCAAAAATCAAGAACCAAAGCACAGTTACTCTTTCATACTTACTCCACTATTCAATTTTCCAAGAGCCTCTTGTAATTCCTGGACCTGCTGCTTCAACTGAATTTGTGTCTGTTGCATTTCAGTCACATACTTGCTCTTCACTTCGAAAACCGCAAGTTTGCTCACACTCATTCCTCTACCCATTGCCCTCAAGCGTCCAGGATTTTCAGGTCCTAAGATCCGAGTAAGAGTGTCTTCTTTTGGGTTTGATGATGATGGTCCTGGACCATCAGACCGAATAAAATCATTCGCCTTATCCTGAAACATGTTGGAGTTATGTTTAAGAAGTTAAACTATAATGTAAAACTCAGAAGCGAGTAAGATAAAAAACAATGAATTTCTATTTTTTCAGCAGCATCTGTGTTTACTGCTTTCCCATCCTTTTTAGTTTGTTACTTGATCCACACATTCAGTCTCGTCACTTCAGCGGAATCTGAGCTCTTTTTTCTGCATAATGTTTCAGTCTCTCTTAGAAATTTTTTTTTTAAATAAATAACATTTGTATATGATTCAGGCTCGTTCATAGGTAATGCACTTACTAAATATTCTGCCAAACCAACCATTCCTTTACGGCTACATGTGTGAGAAATTTGCTTACACCTTCTTTCCTTTTATGAATCGCTAACAGCCTATATAGAAGTGTTATCATGCTGAATATGAAAATGAAACTAAGTACAATTACATACCTTGAAGTCTTTACTAGTCTTGTCTTTCACAAACTTCCTCCACTCTGCCAGCGGAATATTGTCCGGTCGCAACTTCAATCGCTCTCTGTGGTTATCAGCTTTAACAATCTGATTAACCAAGTGTGATTTAGAGTCCCTCCATAAGCATCACATCTGTTTCATAACTGCCGCTTTCTCCTACTCTCCATCCAGTTCAAACCGTAACTACAAGACAAGGAAATATAAGAGTACTAAGACAAAAATTAATTTACAATGTGAATGAATACAATTACCTTAACAATTTCCATAGCACAGTCTTCCGCGCCTCACCAATTTTTCTCCAATCATCTAAGACCACAGGAACATGTTCCCTTACCAGGGGACCTAAGTAGGAAGACAGTTTAATTGATCCTTCTCCACAAGGTTCTCCAAACTCAGTGAAATCCACTCTTATTTGTGCATTAGGATCTCTCGCTATATCTTTCCTCTTCGTTGGTCCTCTGTGTTTCTTAGTCTGGGGCTGAACCATATCAATACCCACATCACGAGCCATAGCACCTTTGGAATCTTTGTCGGGTTCTTTTTCTTCTCCGCCATCCTTATCACATTCTGATTCATGAAGCTGTGTGTCTTGAGGCTGTGTTTCCTGCTGTGTGTCTTCTGGCTGTGTTTCTTGCTGTGTGTCCTCAATCACCGTCTCATGCTGCGTCTCGTCAGGGATTATGGTGCCAATGAATTCAGGCTCTTCATCTTGTACAATGGTCTTCCTTTTCCTTGATGGCTTTCTCCCTTTACCCATCGCAATCCTCAATCAAATTCGAGGGAAACTCAAAATTAACTCAAAGTCAGACCAACTCAACAACATCCGCATATGGTATGTCTATAGTTACAAAATGATGAATCTTAGAATCCATAATCAAAACCATGAGAAGGCTTCAAAACAACATGATTATTTGAACATCGAAAACCTAATCGATGGTGAAAACAAAGATGAACCCATGGGAGAGTGATAGAGAACATCGAAACCTAACTAATCACAACATTGAGCAGAGCCAAAACCTAACTAATCACTACACATGAATCTATCGACGCTAAAAGGTCACTTTCAATTTTGACTCTGGGATTGGAATCAGAGGTGAGGAGGGATGAATCGGAGGTATATGATGCCAGAAAAACAGTGATTACGATTGGTAAGCAAAGATAAATTGAGTCGGAGAGTGTGGAAAGAGCATAGAGCTCGATATGGAGACGGAGAAAACAAAAAAAACTGTTTTTGCTCTTTTTCTAATGCTATGAAAAGTATTGGTTTTGCTAATTGGCCGCGAAAACTCTTTTTCTAAGTGTTGGCACTAATTGTAAAAACTTGGGTGATTTGTGAGTTAATAATTTTCATTTACCGTTTTTTGGGCATAGTATAGCTATAATGCTATGAGTTTGTTTTCCAGAGTTCCAACTACCTTTCCATAGCAGTTCCGAAAACTGTGGTATTATAATCTGCTATCAATACCCATATTTGTTGTAGTGGTAGTCGCAGCTAGTAGGGTAAGCTTTTTAGTGGGTTTTGAGATCTTATTTTTGGCTCGGGTCTGCATTGGGTGGATATTTGTGATAGTTTGTGGCATGGGTTCATTTGTGGTTTTGGGATTTTGTGGTGATGGAGGTAAAGAAGGCGTTGGGATTGGATTTTCAGTGACTGGAGAAAGTGAGGGTTGAGAGTTACTTGTTGTAGACCGTTGAGAAGTACTTGATGATGTTGCCGAAGAAATCTGTCCTGCTGCATCATCATCATTCTGCTCCACCGAAACAGAGGTAGAATACGACGATGGCAACACTTGCAGGTGAGGATCTCCGCTCGGGGTTGGCAGTGACGAGTGCTGCACGAGTGAAACCAGCTGCAGTGGAACAATTGTAGGTGGAGAGAAGGTTGGTGGGGCGATTTGGTATGTGGTGGCGAGTGGGATAGAAGCTGGATACAGAAACTGGTTCTCAACAAATTGGACATGTAGGGATGTATAGAGACGGCCACTGGGTAAATGCAGACAAAAGTATGCACTTTGTGTTAGTGAATAACCCAAAAAGATGCATGGCAACGAACAATCCTCCAGTTTGTGCTTTGTATATGGTCTGAGCCAGGGAAAACACAAGCACCCAAAAACTCTGAGCTTCAAATAGTTAGGTGCTTTGGTTAAGAGCTTGTTGTATGGCGAGACTTCATTCGTGACTTGAGACGGAAGACGATTGATAGGATAGACAGCAGCCGCAAACGCGTATGTCCAATATGTAGTGGGAAGATATGATTGATGGAGAAGAGTTAATCATGTCTCAACAATGTGGCGGTGCTTCCTCTCTGCAATCCCATTGTGTTCGGGTGTATGTGGAGGAGAGGTGAAATGTGAAATGCCATGTTCTGCCAGAAAAGATCGCAGTGCCACAAACTCGCCACCATTATCCGAGTATAGGTTTCAGATTTTGCTTGAAAATTGTGTTTCCACGAGAGCTTTGAAGGCAACAAACGTGTCTTTTACTTGTGATTTATGCTTCAATGGATAGTACTATGTGTAGCACGTGTAGTGGTCTACCAACACCAGGTAGTATTTGAATTGGTCAATCGAGATAACTGGAGATGACCAAACGTCTGTATAGATGTATTGGAGAGGTTGGGTTGAGGTAATAGAGTTTGTATAAAAAGGAAGTTTATGTTTTTTATTAATAAAATAATGAGAACAAGGCTTCTGTTTTTCTGATGAAGAGAAAGGTAATGAAAATTTGGAAACAAGAGATTTCAAAATAGATAAAGATGGATGTCCCAAACGGGAATGCCATGAAGAAAAATAAGTTTTTGGTGATGGTGAGGCAAAGAGAGATATGATGTTCTTGTTTGTAACCGGCCACTCGTACAACTCGTCTCTAGTTTTGCCTTGGAGTAATATGTCTCTCGTGTTGAGATCTTTCATCTGAAAGTGTGCAGGAAAGAATTCAACGGACACATTATTAGTATTACACAAACGGTAAACAGATATAAGGTTTTTCTATAAGTTAGGAACATATAGAACATCACTCAAGACAAAAGAATGAGATGGAGTTTTAAGGTAAGAGTAACCAGTATGCGAGATGGGGAGAGCTGAACCGTCTACTATGGTGACCTCCTCTCCTCTTATGGAAGTTTGATGGAGGGACAAGTTGTTCAGATCAGTAGTGAGATGATGCATCGCCCCGCTGTCCATAATCCAGTTGTTTGGGTTGTATGATTGAGCTGTCACCATATTCGCCCTTGGCTGCCAGGATGTAGGCGACGGTGGCGAGTTAAGTGAGTTTGAGGTATAGCCCATGTTAGCAGTCTGAACTTGTGAGCAACGTCGTGCACTATGTCCATGAACTCCACATAACTGGCATCTTCCTTGATAACCACGTGTAGGCTGATCGGAACGAGAGTAGCCATTGTTGTTCTGCTGCCACGACTGGTTACTGTGATTTCCGTTGTTGTGGTTAAGTTGTCCTTGATAGTTGCGATTGGTGTTTCCACTTCCCGGAGGGCGGTAGGTCGCTGCATTCACCGTTATCGGAGTAATGGTAGAAGTCTTGCTCTGAAGCTTGGCTTCATGATTGAGAAGCTTCTCGTGAACTTCAGCAACAGATGGGGTCATGTCACGACCTTCAATCTGATCAGCAATGGTCTTGTACTCCTCAGGTAAGCCTTCAAGAATGTGTTCAATCTGATCTTTGAGATCATACGGTTTACCACGTAACGCAACTTGATCAAAACGGGTGGTAAAACCTTGAACATAGGCATCGATCGTCTTCGTGCCTTTCTCCATATGTTTGATTTGTTCTCGAAGCTGCTTAATATGCCCTCGGCTTGGTTTTGCGTAGGTCAGAGAGAGTTTCCCAGATCTGAGCCGAAGTCATCGTTGTGGAGAGTAGCGGTTGAATCGATACGGTAATAGCAGCGAGTAAGCCGTTGTAAATGAGACGGTCTTGACATTTCCATATTGTAAACGCCGGATTTGGAACTTGAGCACTATCAGCGGTGATGGTTGGGGACGGTACAACAAGCGAGCCGTCGACATAGCCTGATAGATCGTAACCATCAAGTAAAGCAAGGACTTGGCGGCTCCACATGAGGAAATTGGATGCTATCAGCTTGGTGACATTATTCATGTTAACGTTTAAGAGAGTGGGTGTGTCGGAAACCATAATGGTTTCGTGGGAGGAAGCCAGTGAGGGCGACATGCTGATGGTGATAATGAAAGAAGAAGATGAAGTTTTTAAAAAATAGGGTTTGGCAGCTTGAATAGTTTCAGATCCCTAAGTAAGAGCTCTGATAAATGCTTAAATCTTATTAGATGTCATTAGTACATTATTTATACATAGGTGATCTGGGTATTACTCTTTGACTAATATAACCTCATTACATATATACTCTACAGTTACTTATGGGAAAACGTACATTATTTATAGTACATACATAGGTGATCTAAGTATTACACTTTGACTAATATAACCTAATTACATATGTACTCTACAGTTTCTTATGGGAAAACACCAACGAAGAGAAGAACTATTTAAGAAGCCACACATTAGTAACACAAATTCAATGCAACATGGTGTGTTTGTGAGATATTTTAGGGGTCGTGTAGGTTCCCAACTCGTGATGAATTTCATATTGGTGTTTATCTGTAAGCACATGGAGGGTGCTTTTTACTACACACGATGATTAAATGGCAGATCTGGTGGTGGATAAAAGTTAACACAAGTAATTTGTTCTTACCCCATCAGCATATTGACGTGTTTCTTAGGAAATCAAATTAATATGACACTCCTCATCAAGTTATCTCAAGCACTAACAAAAATTAGTTTGAAGTTTTATCTGTGGGAACGCACATAGCACCGAGAACTTGATCGCAGTGACAAGGGCAAATGGAAGTGTGGTACTATGTTTGAGCGACAGGAGACCAAGTTGCCTTCCAAAATGAGCAACATATAGAGCGTTTCAATCCTTGTGTTATGGCGTTTGTGTGGTCCTTAGACGTGGATCAATGCTCCTTGGGTACAAGCTACATCAAATATTCTGAGTTAACTTGAGATACTGTGACTTTCAGTTCCAATGACCGTTAATATTTGGTGGCAAGAGACCGAGGGAATGGATTTGAGAAAACTGGTGCTGATATGTTATCGGTTTGCCTTTCATAGTAAGTATCACATATTCCACCATGTGAATTTAAAGATAACTTAAAAGAGTGTGTGTGTTGTTTGGTTGATATGTGATGTAAAGCATGAATCTTAAGATGAGTAAATATTTCTGCAGGTCTCTCACATGGATAGCCTAAGAAGAAGCCTAACAGCCACTCAAAGCAAACCTCAGCTTCTTAACAAGCCGTCAGGCAATTAAAACAAATGATTGATACCGTATCACAAAAGACATATTTGTTTCAAAGTAACAAATAATGATAAGTTATATAAATTTGGACGATTCAAATACGTTCGATAGCCTCATTCAGCTAACTGGAAATGAGACGGAATCTCATCTACATACATTCTCTTGCATAGTCCAGTGAAAGACAAAGGTAGACTTCACAGGATCAAAGGTGCCAAACCGAGAACTAGTCCAATGAAAAAGCCAGGCAGCTTCTTCTCGGCCTTGCCAAAAAAGAGACCTTGAGCATAATTTCCCACATTGAAGTTTCCTGTATACCAAAGTACAGAACAAGTTTTTGTTTCTGGGTTGTTTAATAATAGAAAGTTGAAGGATGTTTTGTGGTGCAAACCTCGAGTGAAAGAGTTGCTGCAGCCACCACGAAGAGTGTTCCTGATATCTCTAGGTGTAGCACGATTGTAAAACACGAAATCAGACATGACGCTGTTAATGCATTCAAGCACGAGTTCTGTCTCTGCAGCACAAGGGCCATTGCAGAACCTGTCTGTTTCCTCAGGTGTAACCTTGAATTCACCTCCTTGGTTTAGTCTGAACGCCTCACTACACCCTCTGTAGAGCTGCAAATATGTTGAGATAAGTAATAACTATTGTCAAACAAAGTTTTCTTGCTTCTTTATGCTGGTTTTCTCTATTGATCGCACTTACAAGGTTATTGTTGAAACAAAAAGCAGCTCTCTGAACCAGAATCCCTGCGCCTCCGATGACACCGCCACCTTGCGCATAGACTGCATCAACAATAACAAAAGAATGAAAAACCAAAATAAACTTCATAAGTGAAAAAAATGAATCTAAGACAATGAAAACCTGAATGTTTTTGAGTGTGAAAGAGCAACACTGCATAGATTAACCAAATTCCTGACGCTTTTGGAACATCCATGGCGTACATAGAGAGATTTTGATAGTTTGAGTCGATCTTGTTTAGGTTGAGCAGTGCACACAATATATAAAGTGAAAGTACATACAAAAAGGTTGGTGGTCTAACTTGGGAATAATGATTCAATAAAAACACAGGCTGTTGACAAAAAATGTGGACCAAGACAGTGAACAAGTTTGGAAATGCAAGTCACCAAACTTATATTAAAAATAGAAAAGTACAAAAACCAAACAAAAAAGGAGGAAAGAGTGTTATGATATCATCACTGACAAATCTTTTAGCTCAAGAAAAGACAGATGTTCTTGGGGTTTGGTTTGATTATATATGGAAAAGACAGACATGATGATGTGTTTAGTTGATGTACTGAGAGAGCCATTTGAATCCCTCGCCATAACCCATTTTACGGACAATGCTGCACATGAAGACCTCAAGAGGGCGAACACCAGAATCTCCTCCAGCTGTTGTTACTTTTCCCTTACCGGTGGTGAAGTTGGTGAGACCCAAGTGATACCTAAGCTCGTCTTCGGAGGCTGCATAAGGAATATCAATCTTGTTTCCGAGAATAAGAAACGGGACAGTTGCAAGGGCTTCATCTGAGAGAAGAGCGTCGAGCTCTCTTTTTGACTCTGAAAATCTCTCCTTGTCATAGGCATCCACGAGGTAGACAACTGCATCAACCTTTAGACCGAACCAAACAAAGTGTTTATATCAGCAAAAGAGAATACTATGTTTCTGTGCAATATATTCAATATCATATATGAAAAAAAAGAAGCTCTTCGGGCAATCTGATGACAATACAATCTGGCTAAGCAACAAATTAATGTTTTAGCTCCAAAACAAACACCTTTTCCGTAAAACAAAAAGAGTTGATCCGACAAGGGGTTAGTGAGAGAATGTAACCTTGGCATAGTAATCTTTCCAAACTCTTCGAGCAATCTGATGGCCGCCCAAATCAAAAGCCTTGAACTTGATTTTGCCAATGCTAAGTTCCTCAGAGGTTCGATGTTGTGTCGGCTGGTGCTGAACCAATCTCTGTCATAAACAATCTCAGATTCATATAGTTTTCTAGAATTGAATTCCATATGTTCTTGAGTAATCTTTATCACAACGCACATTGAATCGAACAGTAGGAAGGGATGGAAAAAAGAAGAAGGCAAACCTCGTCTTTGAGCATGTGAAGGAGTGTGGTTTTTCCAGCATTATCGAGGGCGAGAAACAAGATCTTCGCCTCTTTCTGCCATAACCCTAACGAAGCTAAGATTCCGTAGAACCAATCGAACAAAAACATTGTCTTCCTCGATGATCTCACAGAGGAAACTGATAAAAAAAAAAAGAGTTTATCTCTCGTATAGATTCCTATATATGACCGAAAAATAAGAAATTCGGGAAACAGATCTCTCGAGCCCGTGATCGAGCTGGCATGATGACGTGACGTTTTACGAGTGGAAGGCTATATAATTAATGGTTTAAAGTTGTCATAACTAAAAGCCAACTTGTACCATCATGATCTCATAAGGTTTCTTGTAACAAAAATATTTAAACCGTTGATCACAAATTGTTAGTTGTGAGACATTTATCAATTTTAGTATTCATACATGATATCTCATGTTTTTATAGGTTTTTATAAGTTTTTAATATGTCATCTTAGTTCATATTAATCATTTAGGTTGCAGTCTTTGTTGTATATATTTGTTCATTTGCATAGAACAGGGTCTAAAGTGCACAGTTGAAAAGTTTAGAGCGAAATTATGTGGTTATTCTTGCAATTTAGAAAGGTTTAGGGCCGTTTTGTAAAGAAGCAGAACTTCAAGGACCTATTTTGTAAAACTCCAAGACTTGGCCATTGTTGTGCCTCACGAGCTCTCGTGACTCCAAATCCCGACGGCGAGGATGATTCCAATGACGGCAAGCCTGTTATAGAGCAATGGAGAAGGAAACCACAAGCTGAGAAAAAGACTCCATGGTGGAGCAAAGTAGTGTAGATGAGAACTGATCTGTGACGTCTCGATTCAATTCTGGTGACGAACATTGAAGACGCATTGGAGTGTAGCTACCACGGCGGCGAGGTAAAGACGATTGCTTAGCTATGGAGATGAGCCGGTTTCTGTTTATGGAGAAGCTTGACCCGTGCTCCAATGGTGAAGAGTCGCAGATGGAGCTTGGCCAAGACGAAGATGAAGACCACGGTTAACCACCGCAGGATGAAGCAGGACGCGGGCTGGTGACGACAAATCAAACAGGAAGATTCGCGGGGTGTCACCGCGGAAGATCATGTTCGCGAAATCCTACTCGAGACGCGAGCACACAATGCGGGCGCTCAACGCGGGTAAACTTGGCCGCGGCGGTTCAGAGCTTGGGTGAAATCTATGTTTTGACCGGTTTAATCCAGTTTGACCAGGTTTATTTCAATTGAACCAGGATGAATTTGGACCTCTTATAAATAGTTCTAGCTCCAAAAACCCTTATGTATCTCATTTTTCTCTCAAGAACTTGTCTCCTATTGTAAAAGCTTGAATCTATCATCATCTTAAGAAAGTACTTAATATTATATCTTGTTTCTCATTCTCATTAACATGTTTAACCTTTAATTCATTATGGATTTAAGGTTTCTCATGGAGATTATATAATATACACTTTTTGAATCCATGAGTTAGGTAGACTTATGGTGATTAAGTGTATATCTAAGTGTTTCCTTGCTAGTAGAGTGTGTTTAATGATATTCTAGACTTGATCACTCTAGGATTGAATCTTAGTCAGTTCCTGCTCACAAGGTATATGTTGAAATGGCTAAACCAACTTTACTTAAATTTAAGACTTCTTAGCCAATGACCTTTGTATCTAAGAAGTTTTAGATAATTATTAAACATAATCTTAATGATTGCTTGAATTAATTAAGCCAATGACCATTTGTGTTTGATTAATGAAAGCAAATGAACATTTGTCTAGACCTAGAACTTGCTTCGTTAAATTGTTTAGACTTAAGGATACATTTTAATTAACCTTAATTGCTTTAGATCAATTGTCTTCCCATGGGGTTATACCTTATCATTTGATTGGAAGTTATTCTTGCATTTATTTCTTGATTGGATTTGAGATCACCTTTGTTTATCTTGTTAGGATCTTAGCTTGTTACAAATCATCCATCTTCTTGTTTGCTTAGATTAAGAAAGCTTGTGTATTCTTAGTGCTATAAGTCTCTAGTTCTCTGTGGGTTCGACAATCTTTTATACTACATTTATTTGATCTTGGACCCTTGAAATATCCTGCATCAATACAAAATTAGTACGAATTCTATTTTTTTCATAATCTGATTAAATAGCAAAGAATTTGAAATAAAATTATTCAACTGGCTGATTTTTCTGAGTATACTATTGAAGATGAAAAGGGTATGGTAGCCATTATTACCAGCTGTTTTAGGAGTTTGTTTGAGTCATTGTCATCATTGGAGATAGATGTGGTTTTGGGAAATAACTCCTCGACTATCTCGGCGGAAACAGATCAAGCTCTTACGGCTCCGGTTACTGAGTGGGAGGTTAAACTAGTGCTCTTTGCTATGTATCCTAAGAAAGCTTCGGGCACGATCACGATGACATGATTGCATTTTTCTATCAAATTTTTTTGAATATTGTGAAAACAGACTTGACTCGTATGGTCAGTGAGTTTCTATTTCAAGATTTTATTGCACATAGACTAAATGATACAGCTATTTTAGGAGTCTGTTTGAGTCTTTGTCGTCACCAGAGATATATGTGGCTTTGGAAAATATTTCCTCGACTATCTCGGTGAAAACAAATCAAGCTCTTACGGCCTAAGTTACTGAGTGGGAGGTTAAACTAGTGCTCTTTGCTATGCATCCTAAGAAAGCTTCTAGACCCGATGACATGAGTGCATTTTTCTATCAGGAGTTTTGGGATATTGTGAAGGGAGACTTGACTCGTATGGTCAATGAGTTTCTATTTCAAGATTTTATTGCACATGGGCTAAATGATACAAACATATGTCTCATCACAAAAACAGATAAGCCTACTAATATTGCTTAGTTCCGACCTATAAGCTTGTGCAATGTGAGTTATAAGATATTATCTAAGGTCTTATGCTTGAGACTAAAGAAAGTCTTACCTGAACGAATTTCAGAAACACAATCATGAAAGACATAATAGTGATAATATTATGATTTCACATGAGATGTTTGATACTCTCCCCAAAAAAACAGGAGGAAGACAAAAGATGATGGCTCTTAAAACTGATATGAGTAAAGCGTATGATTGAAGGAATGAATCTTTATCTAGAAAGTGATGGAAAAAATGGGTTTCTCAGAGACATGGATTAAATAGATCATGCGATGTGTGTCCTTAGTCAAATATCGGGTCCTAATGAATGGCCAGCCAAGGGGGAACATTGTGCCTCATAGAGGATTGCACGAAAGAGATCTTTTGTCTCATTTCATCTTGATCTTGTGCACGAAAGCGTTTGTTAACCTTTTTAATCACACAGAGAATCAAGGAAATATATCAAGATGCATGTAGCAAGTGCTAGCCCCTCAGTGTCCCATTTCTTATTTGATGATGATAGCCTTTTTCTTCCGTAAGACGAAGCTCCGTGAATGTGATGAAGTGATGAAAGTAGTAAAGGCATATGGAAAGGCATCTGGACAATGTATACATTTTGAGAAATCCCCACTCCTCGTTGGAAAGAGAATTTCGGAAGACATAGAACAGCAAATTAAAGATACTTTGAGCATTTGAGAATGAAGGAGGCATGGAAACTTATCTTGGTATCGCAAAGGACAAAAGTGGATCAAAATGCAAGTTATTTGCTTTCCTTAAGGATACGTTTGATAATAGGATCAAGGGTTGGTCAGGACGATGGCTGTCTAAGGTGGCAAAGAGATACTTATAAAAGCAATAGCATTGGCGCTTCCGACATATGTTATGTTAAGTTTCCTACGTCCATTGGAAATATGCGATAAATTAGGGAGTGTCATCGCACACTAATGGTGGAGTTTAAATCCGGCTAACCGAGTAATGCATTGGGCAATGTGGGAAAAGTTGTGTGTTTCCTTAGGCGGAAGGGGGAATTGGATTCCGTTTTATCTACAAATTTAATCTAGCACTCTTAGCAAAACAACCGTAGTGTCTGTGTCAGTTCCCTGATTTTTTTTCTTGCAAGAGTTCTTCATGGTAGGTATCACCGCACATGTTCATTATTGAAATAAACAGCCTATGTATCTCCTTCGCATGTGTGGACACTACAAGAAATATAGGTATTAGTAGCAGTTCGCAGTAACACGGATTTACCAACTGCTACCAAAAATATTAAAATCGGATAACAATTCTATAGTAGCATTAAATCCATGCTAAGGTAGAATTTCATTAAGCGGAAAGGAAAAAATCACTACTATAGCTGAAAAATCATTCTCGAGGCAAAATACTTAACCAAAATTTCAGTTTTCCGCCACTAAAGCAAAATTTTCATTTCCTCTTTACAAAAAAAAAAATTCATTCATCCTAATGAATTAAAAAACACTCATATCTCTTTTGTCAAAATCTGTTTTCTCCCTATCTTTCTTCTTCTCCATTAACAAATCTAATTTCTTTCTCTGATTAGGGTTTCGATTTTCAACTTTGACAAAACAAAATCATTCCCGTTACCTACTCCTCTTCGAATTTTCTTGGATTGATTGAAAACCCAATGCTCCGGTGTTGCCACTGGAGATTTCTCCCTCCCTCGCCGCGGACAGGATGCCTCGTCACTACCAACACCTCAATCTCATTCTCCATTCTCCGGTGGCCACTTCAGTTCGAGCTCAATCAATGAAAATCCACTGTTTTCCCTATCCATAACCATACCCTGCGGCTGGCTCTGCAGCTTCACCTCCAACCTCAACGCGAACGCCGCGAACACCGCGAACCTGACGAAGCTCAGAAACACAGGTCTGTTGCTGGCTGCTCGCAAGCGTCAATTTGGTGCTTTGTGTATCCTCTCTTAGGCGATAATCCAATTCTTGGTGTATATGAGCTTCCACTTGATGGTGTTATCTCTCACTTGCCTTCACATGTGAGTGAGTCCGATTCTAGAGTTAAAAAATAATAATCAAGTATTCATTACTTTCAGCTTGTCTAAGTTCTTATATTGATTGATGTTAGGAGTTTTAAAGGCTCCTAAGGCAAAAGTTGTAGTATAAATGATTGTCGAACCAGTTCTGAGGGATTGAAAAGCACCGAGAATACAAGTACTAGCTTAATCTAAGTGCAACCATGTGATTGATTAGTTTTTAAGGTTAACTAAAACTAGAATGCAATAAAAGATATAACTTTGACAAAGAAGATAAAGGAGAACTCATGGGTATAGGGAATTTGACCTTGGGTGATCAGGTTTCGATCTAAGGATGGCAAGCGATCAATTAAACTGTCTACCTTAGGCCTAGATACGAATCTAAACAAGCTCTATGTCCAGATGAATGTTCATTTACTACCATAACTCAAGCATCAAATGTCTTTGGTTGAATATTATGAAAGTAATCATTAGGAATAGATCTATTAGCCATCTTAACACCTTTAACAACAAGTGTCCCTGGTAAAGACTGTTAAAAGCTTAAGAGAGTTGAGTCAGACATTTCATCGAACACTTTGTGAGTGGGAAATGTCTAGAGATCAAATTTTGAGTGATCAATTCAAAAGAGGCATTATGGTTACTCTAATAAGCAAGGAACAAGAGAAATCTAACACTAAAACATCCCAAATCTAACCTAACCACCCTTAATCTCCCTAACCCATGAATTCAAAAGGTGATTACTCACTAATCTCCATGATTCCTCTTAAACCCATATTGGATTTCAGATTAATCATGTAGATAAATAGATAAGAAATCATCAAGAACACAAGATGAAAAGCAATGAAATCTCAATCAAAAGAAGTTTTTCTTCAAGCATAAAAGATAATCTCTCTCTGAAGGCTTACAACGTTGTTTTAATTAGGTTTCTGAAACTCAAAACATAAAAAAAAGTGAAAATTGCAAAAAGGTCCTCGAAACAAGTTTTTCGTCACATAAAAGACGCACAACGGGGTCACAACCCCGCTGTGGCTGCTTTTCTTTTCTCTTGAACGCGAGCGACCCTTTGACTCCGCCCCGGGGGTCCGCTGTGGGCGTGGAGCGGCCTCCCGACCCCGCTGCGGCGCTCTTCTCTCGCCCCGTCTCTCAAACGCGAGCGGCCCCCTTACATCCGCTGCCGAGCCTCCGCTGTGGTCTGGAGCGACCCCCTGACTCCGCCCCGCGACCCTGCTCCGGCTGATGTTGCTTGCATTGACCTCTTGACTCCGATGTGGCTGCTCCGGCTCGCCAAATGACATCTTTGCACTCTATTTTAGCACATAATTGATCCCGAACACCTCCAAGAACTCCACAGCATGTTCCACCACCTGATAAAGACAAATGAATGCAAAATGCAACCCAAAAGTGCCTAAATCTAATCTATATGCTCAACATGAATAAGAATGCAAGGTTAAAAGCAAGTAAATATGCAACATATCATTGATCATGCTTCTTTATGTTTGTTTCTTACCTTTTGCATGTCCTTAAAGCTTCTGAATGTACTCTGCGTTTCTGTAAGTAACTATATTATGCTCTGAGATTTTGAATAGAGTCATATTTGGTTTCTTTTTGTCTCAGTATTCGCTGGCCGAGGCAATATTTTATATGGTTTTTGATGTTCTACTTTTCTCTTGGAACTTTGAATTTGTATCTTTTGTTGATGAATCAATCTAACATTTTTGTTTATTCTCTTTTCTTGTGACGCTTCTTCTTTCCCTAAATGAAATTTCCTGAATATGTAGCTTATTGACCATGCTGTAGAAAAAATGAGATGTCTCGCTGCACTTGCACGATGGGAAGAGCTAAATAATCTCTGCAAAGAGTACTGGAGTCCAGCTGAGCCATATGCACGTCTGGAAATGGCACCAATGCTTGGTAATTAATGCTTATGCTAATTTCGTTCACATTATATTACATGTGTGTCTTTTTGCTACTATACTAGGCTGCAAATGCTGTGTGGAATATGGGAGAGTGGGATCAAACGGCGAAATATGTGTCTCGGTTAGATGATGTCGATGAAACAAAGCTTAGGGGTTTAGCAAGCCCTGCTCCTAGTCCGATGGAAGCAGTAATGGCACATTCTTCAGGGCTGTTTTGTTAGTTCTGAGGGCGAAGGGACACATGAATCTCTGCTTTGCTGTAACTCATAGCATGCTTTCTTAAACATTATTTGCAGACGCAGGTATACCAACCTGGCCACACACAAGGTTTGTATCTGCCATACACCTCTTTGTCTGCATATGGTTCTAGACTGAAGATATACTTGAGTCAATGTTCTTTGGTAGAGTCGGAGATGCAGCAGCATTGAGGCAGGTCCAAGAAAGAGTGAGAAGCAGAATGTCTCCTAATTATCACATTGACGGACAAAGAGGATGCACTTGGAAAACTGGGAAGATTGCCTCTTCTTTGGTTGCTAACAATTGATGCTCCTGGTGGATTTTTTTCTGAGTGGTTGCATGTATTCTTGGATAAGTTATGCTATAAAAACTTATGTATTTTTGGAGAATTTATGGAATATTGAAGTTTATATATAAGTCTAATGAATACCATTAAAAATATTATAAAACAAAATACTATTGCGCTAAATTAATGTCATTCTTACTCTCAAACTTTTATATATGTTTTAGTGAAAGCACTTCAAGAGAATCTAATACTAATAGGAAATGTTAACTTTAATCATACCCTAAACGGCTAAACCCTAAATTTTGAATATTTCCTCATAAAATCCAAAGACAATCCAAAGATAATACAACAAGTATTATGATAAAAAGAAAATCTAACACTGATAATAAATTAGAAAGAAAAATCTCTTTTTTTAACCCTAGACATGTCCTAAACTTCAACATCCAACATTTATAATAAATTTCAAAATAAACATTTGTAATTTTCAAAACTTTTCTAATTTTATAATGCTGTAATTTTATGATTTATTGTTTAATTCTTAATTATAAAACTTAACTCCAAAACACTAAGTATGTTTTAAACCCTAAACTCAAAACATAATTAAAACTCTATTTTTTCACACCATAACCTATGATCTTAAAATTAAACTCAAAATTTAGTTTTTTAATCTTAAGTTATAACTTACAAAACATAAATCTTAAATCTTCAATCAAACTCTTACCCTAAACCTTCAATCAAACTCTTTACCCTAAACCCTAACTCCAAACATAAACCATATCCACTTATTAATAAAATCTTAAAATCTATTTTTTCTTTTTAAAAAACTTTAATACAAGTGTATTACAGTAAAGAAAATAAATGTTAATGAAATTAAAAATATAAGTCAATAAATAAATAACTAAACACAGTTGACAAAAAAAAAAAACACAAAAACACGAAAACAAAAGAAATGTTTTCTTTGGTTAATAAACAAATAAATAGACTGAAAATATGAACCAATACATAGGTGCGCGGATCACCATTTCGACCATTGATATCCGTTAATCCAAGAGTCAGATTTAACCCATGTGTGTATCTTGTCTTGTCTCTCTCTCCTCTGTCGTAACTTTTTCTCCTCTATCTCACAGATTTTATTTATTCTTCCTTTGTCAACCTCTTATCACTGATTTCTTCTTTCTTCATCCTCTGTCAAGTCCCAAATTTGGCTGTTCCTCCTCACTCCTCTCAGCTCCTTCAAAGTTCACGTCAAATATGGGCTTTGTTTTGTTTAGTTGATTGTTATCAGGATCTTCGATTGTCGACATGGAGAAGAAAGGTGTTGACGAGTTCCCTTTCTGCGTCAATCTCGTCCTTTCACGAATCCATCCCCATAGGTTTATACATTGACCCTTATCTCTATAATTGAGAAACAAAGATCGATGCTTTCTTGTTATTTTCCTATAATTCTGTGATTGATTTTTGTTTTGTTTACAGATTTATTAAGGAGCAGGGAAGGGGAAGGAGAAGCAGTGGTATGACATAGCAGCATCTCCGGTCAAGCGTGGTGCGGTGGAGGTGAAAGCCAGTGGTGGGGTGGTGGTCGTGTGGTGGAGATCCGAGCATCATGGTCGTTGGATTGAGACCTATCAATGGTGGAGCATCATGGTCGTAGCTCTGTGAGGGAGATGGCGGTGAAAACAAGAGGACGACGACTATGAACGGAGAAGGGAGTGGCGGCTTATATTTAGTTAGATATTGGTTAATTAGTAGGTTTTAGATCTAATTAGGTTTTGGTTAATTAAGTTTTTGTTTAATGTGTTTCGGTTAGCTTTTTGATTTATTGTGTAAACTGATTTTATTTTTACACAGATTCTAATTAATAAATAAAATTTAATTATTTATTTATAACTTAATTTTTATTTAATTCTTAACCAATTATTTAATTAATTAATTTAATCAATTAATTTTTTAATTAATTCTAATCAATAATTTTTTTAAAACTTATTTTATTTTTATTTATAACATTATATTTACGTCACTATCAAATATTGTACAACATTAGAAAAACATCATAAAAAGAATATTATAGCACGATTCAAATGCTATAACACAAAAACTTATAACTTACAATTAATGATATAATATGTCTATTTATTATAGCACACGAAAAATGCTACAATAGATGGGAATTCTACCATAGGCATAGCTGCGGCTTTCACGGTGTTCTTGGAAACGCTACAAAACAATATGATAGCATATTCTTGACGCTACTAATGCCGATATTTCTTATAATGGGACAAGCTTAATGGAAGCAAAGGCTTTATAGATGCTGGAGATTCGAAGTAATGTGCATTCTGGATATCAAATTAATGTTTAGGAGGATCCATGGATCCCTACGATTCCTGCGAGATCTGCTATACCATTTGCGCAGTAGTTCGTCCACAAATGACTGTTAACTTCATACATGGCACGCCAAAAGTGTGGAATGTGTGGATGTTAGAGCAATTTGTGGTTTAAGAGGATATTCCTGCTACTTCATACATTAGCCAATCCCATAGAGAAGATAAATACAACTGAAGCTATAACAAGAGAAGTGTGTATATTATAACATCTGGATATTGGGTGGCAGAGAATATATTAGATCACACTCCCAATGTAATAGTATCTGAGCTCAGTATAACAAAGTTAAAAGCTCACGTATGGAAAATCAAAGCTCCATAGAAAATGAGGCATTTAATTTGGCAAATAGCATCGAGATACCTGGTAGTAATACATAGTTTAACATATCATTAGATGAAATGTGATAATTAGCTCCCAGGATGTGGGGAAGAAGATGAATCTGTTAACCATGCGATTTTTGAATGTCCACCTGCTCTACAAACATGGGCACTTGCCTCTACACCATCATATCCTGCTACTTTCCCTATCCCAAGTGTCTACACCAATCTGGATTATCTATTCTGTGTGAAGAATGCAATAGATGATGCAGAGTTAGATAGAGATCCATATCTTTTGAATTATCTGATGTCTCTGGAAATCCAGAAATGATAAGTTGTATAGAGGAATAAAGAGAGATCCTCTTGAGCTAGTTAGCTATGCCGAGAGTGAACACAATGCGTGGTTTTAGGCTAATGGACCAATACCATGTCAACCTCAGGAAATACAAATTGTAAGCTTACAAAGTATTTGCTTGGTTTATGGGTCCTTGAAAACGGAGTCTTATTTTAGTGGACGTGGATGGGTATACCCAGGGGCGGATGTATGCGGTGGGCTACGGTGTCACGTGACACCGTCTACTTTTTCAAAAAAAAAATTGTATATAGTTAATATATGTATAATGTATTTGGTGAATAGATAGGAAAACATATATAGATAAAAAACTGTTAATGAAATCATTACCCAACAAAACATAATTGTAGCCTAATTTTAAAATATAAAGCCCAATAAAAAATTCATTCAGAACTAAAAAAATAAAAAAAGAAGTGTAATAATTCTAAAAATTTGACCTAGTCTCACGTCTTCTTCTACTTTCATTTTGTCTTCTTCCTTTTTCCAATTAAATTTTTTCGCTTCCAATCACAACAATACTCTAAATCAGACAGAGGTAATGAGTTCTATATTAAATTATCATTGCTTTTTAAATCTGTATCATTGTTTTTTTGTCTAGTTTAAGTTTGTACAATACTTAGTTAATAAGAAAAGTTATGAACTAGAATTGTGGTTTTTTAAGTTTTTTATTTCTTTTGCAGTTAAATTATCAATGGAAAAATATTTTAAACCCAAAAGAAAGTTTGAATCTGTGTCTACAACTGAAAATGATTTGGAGGATTTACCTTATGATCCAGGAGAAAGGAAAAGAATATCAGAATATCCTCCAAATCAAAGAGATGAGGTAATACATAGATATCTTCTTAGAGGTCCTTGTCAACCTCATGGTCATGAATTTCCTAAAAGAATGTTTACAAATAAATTGAGGCGATTCAATCCATCTTGGTTTGATCTCTATGGTGATTGGTTGGAATATAGTGTGAAAAAGGACAAAGCATTTTGTTTTTTTTTGCTACTTGTTTAGAGATTACAGTGAAAATAAGGGTGGAAGTGATGCGTTTGTGATTACTGGCTTTGGTGATTGGAACAAGGCTGGGAGATTACATGGTCATGTTGGAGAAGTGAATAGTTTACACAATAGTGCACTGAAAAAGGCTGATTATTTTATGAGACCGGAGCAATCAATTGTTCATGCTTTTTATAAGCAAGATGATGTGGTTAAAAATGTATACATGATCAGGGGCGGATCTAGAACAATTTTTTACCAGGGTCACGATGTCACTTATAACTAAACTCCTTTACAAAATAAAATTTTTAAAAGAAAAGCAACTTACAAATTAATCCTATGTGATTCCATTTTCTGGAATCTTTTTATCATAGCGTCATTTGTTACTTTCTCAAACAATTCTTTCTCAACAAAACAAACAACACAATCATTTAAAAATTGATCACTTATTCGGTTTCGCGAGCTAGTCTTCACAATCTTCATCGCAGAAAAACATCTCTCAACTGTAGCAGTAGCAACTGGTAAAGTCAAAACTAGTTTTAAAAACCGATAAACTTGAGGATGTGAAAGATGTTTCTTTGTCTCCACCATCATACATGCAAGATCTCCAAGATTCTTCAAAGTAGAAAATCTTTCATCTTCACGGATGTTATCAATATAGAGACCAAGTTGATGTTCAAGAGTCATCCGCTCCATATGACTGAAATCCTCAGGATAAAACTCAGATAATCTCATAACTTTCAAGTGATCAAACTCACGAAATGAATCACTGGTGATAGACCATGATTTTGACCCGCTTTTGGTCATATTTTCTATATGTTTTTATTATAATTATCTATGTTTTGGAGTATATTAGGTATGTTTTCAGGTTCAGGAGCATTTTGTGGTAAAGTGATGATTTAGGTGCCTTTTGGTGCTTAAAGAAGAGTTTTCCAAGATGACTATGAAGATCCGATATAAGAGACACATATCGATCGATACACACTGTGTAATCGATCGATGACGCTTCCGTAGAAGTTGAAGTCGAGATCCTCCATCGATCGATGTATGCAATGTACCATCGATCGATACAGAGCGTGATGAGCAAGATTTATTTGGCCAACTTGAAGCCCAAGTTCTCACCAAATTACAAGACTGCCCCTGACGAGTTTTTAACCTAATTGTACTCCCTATTTATACATATGCCTATGAGCCATTAGAGATATGAAGTTTTGAACCCAGTTTTGTATTATATTATATTTAGCAATAAAAGTATTTTCTTTTCTTCTTATTCTTTTGCTATGAATCTCTTGGCTAAGTCTGACTAGATTCATATGTTAGATTTGGGGTTCAAATAGTTATGAGGAATTATCCCCAACTATGGATTGCTGAGTTGTTATATTCATTATCCAAATGAACCCTAATGCTTACTCTAGACTTGCTACCTAGAGTATTGATTATGGAGTGACTAATATAATAGTCATCTTCCTGAAATCATTTGGCTAAACCAAGACTCTATTAAGGCACGATGCGATAGCCGGTCTTTTAGAAATTCTCGGGTGAACAATAGTTTGATCCGATCTGATACTTAATATCGATCGATACTCTTCTAGGGTATCGATCGACGACAGCTTATATCGATCGACACTGCGATAGCAACATCGATCGATGCAGTCAGAATTCAGATCAATGGACGAGTCTAACTAGCGACAGCTATAGATTTGTCTAAGGATTGAAGTTCTCATATATTTGCAAGCAATTCGTTAAGACATCCATAGATCTATAATCCTGATTTTCTGAATAGTAACCTTGAATCTAACTATTTTCCTACATTGTGTTTAAACCCAAAACCTATTCTTTTTAGCACCTTACCATTGCTACTTATTTTATTTACTGTTTTAAACCTTTTTCAACCTAGCTTAATCACTTAGGATTATATCTTTTGTGTCTCCAGTTCCTTGTGGATTCGATCCCTAAGTACTACGATTGAACCTCTTTTGATGAGAGTAATTCACTCCTTAGGGTAATTTGAGTGATATCAAATTTGCCGCTGTTGCCGGGGAACTAAGATCACTATTAGATTTAATCTAATTCAGTCTAGGTTTTTTGTTATTTTATTTTTCTATCTTTTGACACAAAATCTTTTTCTTTTTCTTTTTGTCTCTTTCAGGTACATGCCCAGCAGTACTAGAAGCAACAAGAACAAGCAGCTTTTGTACTCAAAAGATCCCAACAACCTAGAGCGTAGCATCCGCAAGGACATACGCTCCGCATCGATCGATACCAACACCATCGTATCGACCGATACGCCCTTTCCACTGACGATCAACAACCGTTCGTCAACCGATACCTTCACCACCTCATCGATCGACATCAACAACCGTTCGTCGACCGATACCCATCACTTGAAA
The DNA here is from genome assembly GCA_932364175.1 of Eruca vesicaria subsp. sativa. Classification (NCBI taxonomy): domain Eukaryota; kingdom Viridiplantae; phylum Streptophyta; class Magnoliopsida; order Brassicales; family Brassicaceae; genus Eruca; species Eruca vesicaria. The sequence goes on from CAKOAT010114043.1 coordinate 156,151, forward strand.
TTGATCGATACACCACACCTGACATCGATCGATACTAACCGGCGAGACATGGTAGCGCCTATGATTCTCATACCCAATGAGAATGGAGACCTGCGTGATCAAGATGGTCACCTGCGAAATGCAGCAGGTCAGAAGGAGATCGTTATTGAAGAAGAGACTGCACCTACAGGCGTCATTCAACCTGTAGAGGAGACCAGAGCTTTGGCTGACTTCAACCGACCCGATCAGTTCTATTCAAACCGATCAGCCATCCTACCTCCTGCTATTCAGAGAGGAGATTTTGAGCTCAAGCCGCAGTAATACACACTTGTGGGTCAAATCCCTTTTTGTGGTTTGCCTCATGAGCATCCTATGGACCATTTGGAGAGGTTCGAGGATCTTGTCACCCTAGTCAAAGCAAAAGGAGTCCCTCAAGACTATCTTTTCTGCAAGCTTTTCAAGTACTCTCTATCCGGAGAAGCTTTGCAGTGGCTAAGACAACTACCACCAGGTTCCCTTACCACCTGGAATGATATCAACCACGCCTTCCTGCATAATTTCTTTGATGATTCACGCGCTGAAGACTGGAGGAAGAAGATTGCTACATTTACCCAAGCCCCTGAAGAGTCATTCAAGGATACTTGGAGCAGATTCAAGTCCTACCAGCGAGACTGCCCACACCACGGATTCAACCAAGTACAACTGCTCTGCACCTTCTATAGAGGCATCAGCCCCGATTTCAAGAGAGCCCTTGATACAGCTAGCGATGGCAACTTCACCACCAGGAATCCTCAGAATGCTATCAAGCTAATTGACAACTTAGCTTCCAGCAACAGCACAAGAAACNATTCAAGTCCTACCAGCGAGACTGCCCACACCACGGATTCAACCAAGTACAACTGCTCTGCACCTTCTATAGAGGCATCAGCCCCGATTTCAAGAGAGCCCTTGATACAGCTAGCGATGGCAACTTCACCACCAGGAATCCTCAGAATGCTATCAAGCTAATTGACAACTTAGCTTCCAGCAACAGCACAAGAAACTATGTGAAGACTACATCCCCTGGGAAGGAGTAGGTCAATGAAGTTCAAGCACAGCTAGACAACATTCAGAAGCTCCTAAACAAGCAGATCCATGCAGTGGAAGATTCAAAAATGGTTGAAGAAGACGTCAACTGGATTAGTGGAACCAGTTTTCAGAGATCTGGTAACCAAGGAGGATTCAGAAACTTCACAGGCCAGAAGCAACTATAACTAGAATCCCTAGAAGCCCAACACTTTCAGCAGCAGCAATCCTAACAACAACATAAGCTGCGGAAGTGTCTTTTACTCAAACCCACACCCACCCACCCAAGATACTAAACTGGAGGAATTGATGGACAAGATACTTGAGAGTCAGCAGAAGCTCGGGGTAAACTTCAATGGAAAGATAGATTCTGTCTACACCACCTTCATGACGAAGATAGATGCACTCAGCACCCATGTGAAGAAGCTAGAGACCCAGGTGTTCCAGACAGGACAAGCAGTTAAGAAGCAGGAGTTTACCCACAACATCAATGCCCTCCTAGATGATGACTTTTGGCAAGAAGTAGTAGAAGAGATTCAGAGATCTGATGATGAGAGTGAATGAGAATTCGCCTACGACTACTATCGATCGATATCACCAGCTCGACATCGATCGATATCACCTTTAGTTTGTCGATCGATTGACTTTGACGAGTGTCGATCGATGAACTCCGACGAAAACCCTCGCGAGTGCAATTCCGTCAAGATTATGTCTCACGCCGAATTCGCCGCACTTCACCCACATCCGCCTAGCCTTGTCATCGATCGACATGATGCCCCCATCATCGATCGACATCCAGACCCTGGCATCGCTCGACACACACCTACCAGTGTCAATCGATATGAAGTACCCCAACGCCGAGTGCCACTTCCCAAAATCGACAGTGCAGGTCTTGACGCTTTCCGGGAGCGATATTACACCACCAGAAACCCTACAGCAGCCCTAAAAGAGAGACCCACGGATATTTTTGAGTCCATGGAGATAAAAATGGAAAATATGGGGAGAGTGCTCAGAAAAAGGAAAGAGAAGATACCTAAACCCTATAAAAGAGAAGCTAATGAGAAGGAGTTCTCAAGCTTCAGAAAAAGAGTCCTCAGAATACCTAAAGAGAAACCTTTTGAAGAAGCCTACTTCTCACACAGATTGTGGATGTTCTTCAGAGAATCAAAGGAGACAGAAGAAGACATCAGGAGGATGTTTAACCACGTCAGAGATAGCCTCAAGCAGAAGATCACACTGAAGAAGAAGAATGATCCAGGGAAGTTCACAANATGTTCTTCAGAGAATCAAAGGAGACAGAAGAAGACATCAGGAGGATGTTTAACCACGTCAGAGATAGCCTCAAGCAGAAGATCACACTGAAGAAGAAGAATGATCCAGGGAAGTTCACAATACCTTGCTCCATTAGAGGTGTTGAGTTCCCACGTGCCCTTTGTGACACAGGATCTGGAGTTAGCATCTTACCCAAGCCCATGGCAGATCATCTAGGTCTGAAAATAGAGCCTTCTGAAGAAACCTTCATCTTTGTAGATTGTTCTCAGCAGAGCTCTGGAGGCATCGTTCGCAACCTTGAGGTACAGATTGGAGAAACCCTAATTCCTACAGACTTCCATATCCTCTCCAACAAGCTGAACTTCAAGACTTCTCTTCTACTTGGAAGAGCCTTCTTAGCCACAGTTGGAGCTGTTTGTGACCTCCAAACAAACAAGCTATGCCTAACCCTAATCAACCCTTCCATTCACTGTGATCCTAGACCAGTAATCAAGTTCCCTAGGCCAGCCAGCTCAACACTCGTAGCCACATGTTTCTGTGCCCACAAATTTGATTCTATGGAAGAGTATGAAACCGAAGAAGCAGTATCGACCGATGAAACCTCTACCCCATCGATCGATATCCTTGCAGCACCATCGACCGATAGTCCTACCCGGCCATCGCTCGATGAAGCCTTCCGACGGACCGAAGCCGAGTTCCCAGAAGCCGATTTCAACGCAGAAGATTGGGAAAACGATCACTACTTTCCCGAGCTTGCTAGTATCAATACTCAGGAGGAGTATGATGAAGATTATGAGGAGGAACGAGCTATAGAGTACCGATTTCTTCGAGAAGATGAAGAACAACCTCCAATCCCGACCTTCATCCGACGAGCATCGACCGATACGACACATGGTCCATCGATCGATATGCCCTACCCTATATCGCGCAAACGACGGTTCGAATGAACAAGCGACGAACCCTACTGCAGACCAGTCTATGTCCCACACGCACCATGAGACGGAGATTACTCGATTGGAAGCTGGGCCAGCGGTTATCACGAAAGTTTTGCAGTAGACACAGCACCTCTACAAGCCACGACTCAACCTGCAGATCCCGTATCGCTCGACAAGGAGTACAAGCCATCGACCGATACACCCTACAAGCCTTTGATCGACGAAGACATCTCTCCATCGATCGATATCAATCCCAGACCACCAACCGATCCTGCCACAACACCATCCGAGGTACAAACACCTAAATTTGATTTAAATTCACTAATTCCGGAAGAGTTTGGTATTTTCAGGGATTCAGATTGTCATGCACGTGCCATAGATGGGAGAATCATTCCTATTCCACAGAGGACGTGGCAGACTTACTCCAGATGGCTAATGGTCCAGTAACCCCCTCTACACAACCACCCCGCTACCCAAACGATCCACTCCAATTTCAGCAGGCATCGACCGATGCATGGCGACGAGCATCGACCGATATACACCTGACCGATATGGGTGTATATGGGTGTATATGGGTGTATATCGGTCGATGACTTGATATGGGTGTATATCGATCGACAAACTAAAGGTGATATCGATCGATGTCGAGCTGGTGATATCGATCGATAGTAGTCGTAGGCGAATTCTCGTTCACTCTCATCATCAAATCTCTGAATCTCTTCTACTACCTCTTGCCAAAAGTCATCATCTAGGAGGGCATTGATGTTGTGGGTAAACTCCTGCTTCTTAACTGCTTCTCCTGTCTGGAACACCTGGGTCTCTAGCTTCTTCACATGGGTGCTGAGTGCATCTATCTTCGTCATGAAGGTGGTGTAGACAGAATCTATCTTTCCATTGAAGTTTACCTCGAGCTTCTGCCGACTCTCAAGTATCTTGTCCATCAATTCCTCCAGTTTAGTATCTTGGGTGGGTGGGTGTGGGTTTGAGTAGAAGACACTTCCACAGCTTCTGTTGTTGTTAGGATTGCTGCTGCTGAAAGTGTTGGGCTTCTGGGGATTCTGGTTATAGTTGCTTCTGGCCTGTGAAGTTTCTGAATCCTCCTTGGTTACCAGATCTCTGAAAACTGGTTCCACTAATCCAGTTGACGTCTTCTTCAACCATTTTTGAATCTTCCACTGCATGGATCTGCTTGTTTAGGAGCTTCTGAATGTTGTCTAGCTGTGCTTGAACTTCATTGACCTACTCCTTCCCAAGGGATGTAGTCTTCACATAGTTTCTTGTGCTGTTGCTGGAAGCTAAGTTGTCAATTAGCTTGATAGCATTCTGAGGATTCCTGGTGGTGAAGTTGCCATCGCTAGCTGTATCAAGGGCTCTCTTGAAATCGAGGCTGATGCCTCTATAGAAGGTGCAGAGCAGTTGTACTTGGTTGAATCCGTGGTGTGGGCAGTCTCGCTGGTAGGACTTGAATCTGTTCCAAGTATCCTTGAATGACTCTTCAGGGGCTTGGGTAAATGTAGCAATCTTCTTCCTCCAGTCTTCAGCGCGTGAATCATCAAAGAAATTATGCAGGAAGGCGTGCTTGATATCATTCCAGGTGGTAAGGGAACCTGGTGGTAGTTGTCTTAGCCACTGCAAAGCTTCTCCGGAGAGAGAGTACTTGGAAAGCTTGCAGAAAAGATAGTCTTGAGGGACTCCTTTTGCTTTGACTAGGGTGACAAGATCCTCGAACCTCTCCAAATGGTCCATAGGATGCTCATGAGGCAAACCACAAAAAGGGATTTGACCCACAAGTGTGTATTACTGCGGCTTGAGCTCAAAATCTCCTCTCTGAATAGCAGAAGGTAGGATGGCTGATCGGTTTGAATAGAACTGATCGGGTCGGTTGAAGTCAGCCAAAGTTCTGGTCTCCTCTACAGGTTGAATGACGCCTGTAGGTGCAGTCTCTTCTTCAATAATGATCTCCTTCTGATCATTCAGCTTCTGACCTGCTGCATTTTGCAGGTGACCATCTTGATCACGCAGGTCTCCATTCTCATTGGGTATGAGAATCATAGGCGCTACCATGTCTCGCCGGTTAGTATCGATCGATGTCAGGTGTGGTGTATCGATCAATTTCAAGTGATGGGTATCGGTCGACGAACGGTTGTTGATGTCGATCGATGAGGTGGTGAAGGTATCGGTTGACGAACGGTTGTTGATCGTCAGTGGAAAGGGCGTATCGGTCGATACGATGGTGTTGGTATCGATCGATGCGGAGCGTATGTCCTTGTGGATGCTACGCTCTAGGTTGTTGGGATCTTTTGAGTACAAAAGCTGCTTGTTCTTGTTGCTTCTAGTACTGCTGGGCATGTACCTGAAAGAGACAAAAAGAACAAGAAAAAGATTTTGTGTCAAAAGATAGAAAAATAAAATAACAAAAAACTAGACTGAATCAGATTAAATCTAATAGTGATCTTATTTCCCCGGCAACGGCGCCAAATTTGATATCACTCAAATTACCCTAAGGAGTGAATTACTCTCATCAAAAGAGGTTCAATCGTAGTACTTAGGGATCGAATCCACAAGGAACTAGAGACACAAAAGATATAATCCTAAGTGATTAAGTTAGGTTGAAAAAGGTTTAAAACAGTAAATAAAATAAGTAGCAATGGTAAGTTGCTAAAAAGAATAGGTTTTGGGTTTAAAAACAATGTAGGAAAATAGTTAGATTCAAGGTTACTATTCAGAAAATCAGGATTATAGATCTATGGATGTCTTAACGAATTGCTTGCAAATATATGAGAACTTCAATCCTTAGACAAATCTATAGCTGTCGCTAGTTAGACTCGTCTATTGATCTGAATTCCGACTGCATCGATCGATGTTGCTATCGCAGTGTCGATCGATATAAGCTGTCGTCGATCGATACCCTAGAAGAGTATCGATCAATATTAGTATCAGATCGGATCGAACTATTGTTCACCCGAGAATTTCTACAAGACCGGCTATCGCATCGTGCCCTAATAGAGTCTGGGTTTAGCCAAATGATTTCAGGAAGATGACTATTATATTAGTCACTCCATAATCAATACTCTAGGTAGCAAGTCTAAAGTAAGCATTAGGGTTCATTTGGATAATGAATATAACAACTCAGCAATCCATAGTTGGGGCTAATCCCTCATAACTATTTGAACCCCAAATCTAACATATGAATCTAGTCAGACATAGCCAAGAGATTCATAGCAAAAGAATAAGAAGAAAAGAAAATACTTTTATTGCTAAATATAATAGAATACAAAACTGGGTTCAAAACTTCATATCTCTAAAGGCTCATAGGCATATGTATAAATAGGGAGTACAATTAGGTTAAAAACTCGTCAGGGGCAGTCTTGTAATTTGGTGAGAAATTGGGCTTCAAGTTGGCCAAATAAATCTTGCTCATCACGCTCTGTATCGATCGATGGTACATTGCGTACATCGATCGATGGAGGATCTCGACTTCAACTTCTACGGAAGCGTCATCGATCGATTACACAGTGTGTATCGATCGATATGTGTCTCTTATATCGGATCTTCATAGTCATCTTGGAAAACTCTTCTTTAAGCACCAAAAGGCACCTAAATCATCACTTTACCACAAAATGCTCCTGAACCTGAAAACATACCTAATAGACTCCAAAACATAAATAATTATAATAAAAACATATAGAAAATATGACCAAAAGCGGGTCAAAATCATGGTCTATCACCAGTGATTCATTTCGTGAGTTTGATCACTTGAAAGTTATGAGATTATCTGAGTTTTATCCTGAGGATTTCAGTCATATGGAGCGGATGACTCTTGAACATCAACTTGGTCTCTATATTGATAACATCCGTGAAGATGAAAGATTTTCTACTTTGAAGAATCTTGGAGATCTTGCATGTATGATGGTGGAGACAAAGAAACATCTTTCACATCCTCAGGTTTATCGGCTTTTAAAGCTAATTTTGACTTTACCAGTTGCTACTGCTACAGTTGAGAGATGTTTTTATGCGATGAAGATTGTGAAGACTAGCTTGCGAAACCGAATAAGTGATCAATTTTTAAATGATTGTGTTGTTTGTTTTGTTGAGAAAGAATTGTTTGAGAAAGTAACAAATGACGCTATGATAAAAAGATTCCAGAAAATGGAATCACATAGGATTAATTTGTAAGTTGCTTTTCTTTTAAAAATTTTATTTTGTAAAGGAGTTTAGTTATAAGTGACATCATGACCCCGGTAAAAAATTGTTCTAGATCCGCCCCTGGGTATACCATAATGGTACTGGGAAAGATCAACTCATGGGGTTGAAGAACAATGTGAGAGTATTGTCTCCGCTGCATTCTTAATTAGGGGCTCTGTTGTGTGCAATGGAGAATATGGCACAATATACTACTTGTCAACACTTCAGTACAGACTGCAAGGACGTAACAGAGATGATCAAGGGTCCAGAAGTGTGACCAAATTTTTCAACGGATCTAACGGAGTTCGGAACCATGAAAGGTAGATTGCAAGACTTCAAGATCATTCATATTCCGATGAATCACAACACGACTGCAGACGCGCTTGCCAAGACCGCCAGATATTTTCATAGGTGTCTTATTTTTGTTGGTTGTTCAATCTCGGTCTTGATTTTCAGACCACCTCTAGTACTAAACACCCTTTTGATGTAAAAACAATTTTAGTAATTTAAAGTCATTTTTTAAAAAGTTAAAATATAACATATATGAAAAAACAAAATTTTTATCGTTTAAATAATATAAAATGAAGCAAAAGGATGAATGATATAAAATTGTTATCAAATCTTTATTATTTAAAATCATTAATTGCAATATATATTTTAATCATATTAGGTAATTATATATCTTTTATTAAGGAAAGAAAAAATGTGTGTTTGTACATTAATAATTCATTTATAATTAGTTTAATAAAAACTGTATTATATGTTTAGACGGACATACTTAATTCTCCAGTAATTCTAAGAATCATTATAATGATGACACGTGTCATAGATAAATGCTTTTAATACTTCTCTTTTAATATATATATAAGAGATATTACATCATACTAGGGATTTTTCGAGGATAAGCCGAATATTTCACATTTTAAGAGAATTTATTAAATTATCATTTATATTATATAAATAAAAATTTTACTTTTGGGTATTTTCTCATTCTCGACTATAAGGATAACTGAGATGTGGATCATGAAGATGTTTGTTTGGGGGGGGGGGGGTGAATAGTCTTCAATTTGAAGGACCAACACTGAGAGAATTGCAAGCCATTTCCGATATGCAGAAACTGCTCCCTAGAGAAGAGAAAAACGCTTGGTTTATTGTGTTTGTTGTCCATTGAAATATTTGGTATTTCAAGAAACAATCGAATACCTTTGCATTATACTAAATGGATGATGGATCTAGCAGTTTTTAAATCGCTAGCAATGGGTACGTATTGGTTTTAAAAACCTTGTTGACTCCATCAAAACTGTGACATACTAAGGGAAATGAAAGTTATACAGCTTGTGATTGTGTTCATGCACCCAGGGGCGGATGTATGCGGTGGGCTACGGTGTCACGTGACACCGTCTACTTTTTCAAAAAAAAAATTGTATATAGTTAATATATGTATAATATATTTGGTGAATAGATAGGAAAACCTATATAGATAAAAAACTGCTAATGAAATCATTACCCAACAAAACATAATTGTAGCCCAATTTTAAAATACAAAGCCCAATAAAAAATTCATTCAGAACTAAAAAAATAACAAAAGAAGTGTAATAATATTAAAAATTTGACCTAGTCTCACGTCTTCTTCTACTTTCATTTTGTCTTCTTCCTTTTTCCATTTAAAAATTTTGCTTCCAATCACAACATTACTCTAAATCAGACAGAGGTAATGAGTTCTATATTAAATTTTCAGTGCTTTTTAAATTTGTATCGTTGTTTTTTTGTCTAGTTTAAGTTTGTACAGTACTTAGTTAATAAGAAAAGTTATGAACTAGAATTGTGGTTTTTTAATATTTTTTTTTGCTTTTGCAGTTAAATTTTCAATGGAAAAATATTTTAAACCCAAAAGAAAGTTTGAATCTGTGTCTACAACTGAAAATGATTTGGAGGATTTACCTTATGATCCAGGAGAAAGGAAAAGAATATCAGAATATCCTCCAAATCAAAGAGATGAGGTAATACATAGATATCTTCTTAGAGGTCCTTGTCAACCTCATGGTCATGAATTTCCTAAAAGAATGTTTACAAATAAATTGAGGCGATTCAATCCATCTTGGTTTGATCTATATGGTGATTGGTTTGAATATAGTGTTAAAAAGGACAAAGCATTTTGTTTGTTCTGCTACTTGTTTAGAGATTACAGTGAAAATAAGGGTGGAAGTGATCCATTTGTGATTACTGGCTTTGGTGATTGGAACAAGGCTGGGAGATTACATGGTCATGTTGGAGCAGTGAATAGTTTTCACAATAGTGCATTGAAAAAGGCTGGTTATTTTATGAGACCGGAGCAATCAATTGTTCATGCTTTTTTATAAGCAAGATGATGTGGTTAAAAATGTATACATGATCAGATTGAATGCTTCAATATATGCTTGTAGGTATCTGTTACGACAAGGACTACCATTTCGAGGTCATGATGAGTCAGCGGATTCAGTTAACAAGGGAAACTTTTTGGAGCTTTTGAAATATACTGCAGAGCAAAATGAGCTTGTGAGTAAGGTTGTTTTACAGAATGCTCCTAAAAACCATCAGTTGGTATCCCACAAAATTCAGACAGATATAGTTCATTGCTTTGCAGAAGAAGTTATTGAATATGTCATCCAAGAAGTTGGTCATGATATATTCTGCTTGTTGGTGGATGAGTCTGCAGATGTTTCTGATAAAGAGCAAATGGCAGTGGTTTTTCGCTTTGTTGATAAGTATGGGATAGTTAAAGAAAGGTTTGTTGGTCTAGTTCATGTGCAAGAGACATCTTCTTTATCTCTAAAGTGTTTTGTTGATTCCTTGTTTGCTAAACATGGACTGAGTATGAAAAAGTTAAGAGGACAAGGTTATGATGAAGCGAGTAATATGAAAGGTGAATTCAATGGATTGAGATCTTTGATTCTTAGAGAATGCAGTTCTGCATATTATGTCCATTGTTTTGCTCATCAGCTCCAGTTAGTCCTCGTGACATTTGCTCTAAAGCATTATGGAGTTGGGGATTTATTTGATAAGCTTGTAAAAGGAAAGATATGGTTCGAGAAGATTTTCGGAAAAAAATAGAGGAAAGAACTAAGAAAGGTGAAATTAAGACAGGAAATGGATTACACCAAGAGGTTTCATTTCAAAGACCCGGTAAAACTCGTTGGGGTTCTCACTACAAAACATTGCTGCGGTTGGTTGATTTGTTTTCTTCAATCATTAAAGTACTTGAATATGTCGAAAGTGATGGGAGAGTTTGGTATCAAAAGACGAGAAGCTAATGGTCTTCTCAATTACTTCCACACCTTTGAATTTGTGTTCTACTTACAGTTAATGTTGCTTCTTCTTGGGATCACAAATAGTTTATCAAAGACTCTTCAAAGGAAAGACTTGGATATCATGAATGCTATGTCGCTTGTGAAATCCACCAAGCAACAATTGTACAAGCTCAGGGAAAATAGATGGAAATCTCTGATCAACAAAGTTTTTTTCTTCTGTGAGAATTATAAGATTGAGTTGCTGGTCATGGATGATGAGTTTAATTTGAAGAGTTCAAGAAAAAGAAGCAATATAACCAACCTGCATCATTACAAGGTGGAATGCTTTTACACTGTATTGGATTATGCAAATTCAGGAGTTTAATGACCGCTTTGATGAGGTAAACTCTGAATTACTTGGTTGCATTGCTTCTTTGAGCCCAGTGATTCATTTCGTGAGTTTGCTCACTTGAAAGTTATGAGATTATCTGAGTTTTATCCTGAGGATTTCAGTCATATGGAGCGGATGACTCTTGAACATTAACTTGGTCTCTATATTGATAACATCCGTGAAGATGAAAGATTTTCTACTTTGAAGAATCTTGGAGATCTTGCATGTATGATGGTGGAGACAAAGAAACATCTTTCACATCCTCAGGTTTATCGGCTTTTAAAGCTAGTTTTGACTTTACCAGTTGCTACTGCTACAGTTGAGAGATGTTTTTCTGCGATGAAGATTGTGAAGACTAGCTTGCGAAACCGAATAAGTGATCAATTTTTAAATGATTGTGTTGTTTTTTTGTTGAGAAAGAATTGTTTGAGAAAGTAACAAATGACGCTATGATAAAAAGATTCCAGAAAATGGAATCACATAGGATTAATTTGTAAGTTGCTTTTCTTTTAAAAATTGTATTTTATAAAGGAGTTTAGTTATAAGTGACATCGTGACCCCGGTAAAAAATTGTTCTAGATCCGCCCCTGCATGCACCAGTTATGTAGATTTATGAGTTTGTCCCTCGTTTTAGAGATTTGTATGGGAATCAGATAAAGGGAATTGAGGTTCCTCTTTTGTCATGTTGTGGTTCTTGTAAGTGTGTCTACTTCAAAGAATTTTGTGTACGGGAAGAAAATAAATATCATAAGATATATAGATTATTTTTGCAGTTCTTAATCCACTTCAGATGATCTTAAGAAGTGTATTATATTGAACTACATGTAAATGTTAGGCATATGATTTTTAAAATGATGGAGGATAGATATCCCAAATGATAACATGATAGTTGACATCTTCAATGGTCAACTAAATGAAACGTTTTGGAACGGACTACCTCGTACCAAAGGACATAAAAGAAAACATCAAACAAGGGCATCGACTATTCCATATACAGTAGATGAGAGTCTTTCTACTAAGAGAGGGAGAGAAGGACTAAGAACCAGCTGATGGACGTAAAGCATCAAAAATGGTATGTACCAAATGTTTGTTAAATTAGTTTGTAAATTATTATTTTTTGTTGTTGTTGACGTAGTTATGTTTTGGTCTTTGTATAATGAAGGTTACAGATCACAACTTTACCATACTTGGTCTGGTTGAGTCGATTAATACCTTCACTGCAAATATTAAACATCGATGTTAGTGTAGGTGAGAAGATTAGTAGGACTATAGAAGCTACCATAGATGCTAAGGTGGATGTCAGAATGAGGGAACAAGATTATGAATTACTGAAGAAGATTGCAAGATTGGAAAAAGAAGTTAATTTCTTTAAAAACAAGGTTTAAATAAAAATTCCTCCTAATGTAGCCAACTCCAAACCTGAAAAATCCAAAGCGTATGAAGATGATGATCCTTCTAACAATGTTTGGTATGATTTCTTTACTCATTATTCTCTATTTTTTTTTGCAAATTTTTACTAATTTCGGTATTTATTTCTCAGTCAAGGATGGTTCAGAAGCAGATCAGTTCACAAGATGGATTGCCAATACAATGTGTTGTTAAAAAGAAGAAATGATAAGAAGACGATGGAGAACGAGGAGTTTAAGATCAAGGAGGTAAAACACAAAGAGAAGAAAGTTGAAATGCCACTAAAAGAAGAAAGAGAAGGCTTTCATGATTCCACAAATTAATGAAAAATCTATTTCAACAGAAAAAGGTAGCAGAAGCGGCAAGGAAGGTGTTATGGTAGAGCACACATTGAGCAACATCATTACGAAGAAGTGTTGCCGCATCCAAAAGAGGAGCTCTCCCCATGTGGTGAATATCGACTATGCTGGACTGATCTTTGACAAAGCATACCTCCAGATTTCTGCAATCACCTTTGACAAAACATATAGAGTAATAGCTGAGAAACGAGTCATGGAAGCGCTAGCAGCGAGACCATACCAATGAAGGGAGAACGAGAACCATGAAATTCATAAAAAAATAAAGTTATGACTACTGGATCATTATCACCTCCCGCAGCAAGTCGATGAGCTTGAGGTTGTGGTGGTGGTACGGTTGCTCTATGCATACCTTTTGATAGCTATCAGATAAAAGTGCAAGGGCTCCAGTTTGGTATCTGTCAAAGCTTCCAAACACCAAACAGAGGGACAGCTACATCTTTTCAAATTATTCAACAACAGTAGATTCTTGAGGCTTACAAGTAGATTATGGTAGCAAAAATCACAAGAACAGTGAACCGTAGTCTAGATCCATCTTGGTTGAACAAAAAGATGACAGCAGCAAGCTTTAGTATGAGGAATATGTCAAGCTGAAAGGCGATCTCAAATCTCCGTACCACCACTTGCCTTTGATGTCCAGGTTTTTGCTGATGCTACTTCTGACCCTGCCTGCCTTGCGCTTGGTTTTCTCCCCCAGCCTCGGTCTCATTTCTAGGTCTTGTTCTAAGCAAAAACATAAAAACCATCAACCCAAAAAGGGTTCAAAGTCAAGCTTCTACATTTTTCTACCATAAAGTCATCTCAAAAGAAACACCACTAGTGATTAGAACCTAAACGATGGTTTGGATACGGCTTGCAAGCCAATGAGAAAATGGATCAACTTGTGGCACCAATGAATATGATTCAATACCAAACCTATCCTTCTATAACATCAGGTCATCTGAAAAACAACACCATCAGTGATTTGAACCTAAAGGGATCAACTTGTTGCACAACTCTTCTAGCTAAACCAGTTCACCAATGAATAAGATTATTCTCAATCAATACACTACTCAAGTACTTACGTGGGAACGTTGTAAGTGAGAGGGATGAGATTTTGAGGGAAGACATGTCCTCCAAACTGATTGTAGGTGGTGGAATATTCTTCCTCACCAGGCCCATATAATAATGAGCTCGGCCCATACGAATTCAGGCCCGACGAGATAGCTCTCCGGTAATCAACGATAGATCGAGTTTAGCTCGGCTAATCCCTGCGATTAGCCGAGTTAAAGAGCTTTAGGTAAAGTGCTCAACTTAGCGGGCCGACCAAGGCCCATTTGGCATAAGCCCTCCGGGTCCGCGATGAGCTCTCTAGGTCAAGGCGTGACTACTATAAAAGGGGGAGAAGAGGCAACGAGGAAGGGATCCGAAATCACTCTCGCTCACAAGGCGGCTAGAACTAGGGTTTTCTCTCTTGTAATTTCGTTCCGACTTGTACGGCACGGCCGAGCTCTCTGTGAGACTCCGCCTCGCCTCTCGTTTCCTCGTTTGTAACCGAACTCTCTCATCAATAAAACTACATTTTGACTCTAAATAGTAAGAAAACGCCCTTGAAATAACCCACAGACGAGTCCTGTCACTCATTCACTGAACAAACCGAACTCGGTTCAAACAGTTGGCGCCCACCGTGGGGCATAACAAAGTAGCGTCAATACAAGTTATGAGTCCAAGTAACGCTTCAACCTCCGACGACGAGGAAGATGCCGCAGCACCGACCTCATGCGCCACAATACCACTTGCTCCCACCTTCGTCGACTCCGTCATGGAGTGCCTTGCTCGTCAAGATGAAGCCCAGAAGACGACGAACGAGCACCTCGCTGCCATCTCGGCCGTACTCGCAAACCCTGATGGCGCTGGAGGACATCTGTCCACGGCTCTGCGATTTCTCTTCAACACTAACCCTACCCCTACTCCGGCGAACCAGCCCATCATGCCGACCGGACCCCAGGACGACTCCGTGCAGCCGAGAAACAGCCTAGATCTGCAAACTATCCAGGAAATCGCTGCCCTTAAGCAAGCTCTTCTCGACATCAACTCAAACATTCACGGCGTCACAACCTCCGCTCTGCTCATCGAAAGCGTCCTTGCAGACACCCTCCGAACTCCGTTTACTCAAAAGATAACCGGCGTAAGACTCCACAAGATGGACAAGATCCGCTTGCCGACATAAGACGGCCTCTCGGACCAAACGGCCAACATCACAGCTTTCAACATCGCGATGCGGCAACACAACTTCTCCGACGAAGAACGAGATGCCGGCTACTGCCAACTCTTTGTCGAAAGCCTAACCGACGTGGCCCTCACTTGGTTTACGGGCCTTCCGGAAAACTCCGTTGACAGCTTTCACGACTTATCATCCGTGTTTTTGAAGAACTACATAATGTTCACACGCGAAGAAGCTACTGCCTCCGACCTCTGGAACCTGTCCCAAGCACAGGGGCAAAGCCTTCGTAGCTTCATGGAAAAAGTCAAAGGGATTGTGTCCAAGGTCAAAGTCCCAGATAGCATCGCTGTCGACTCCCTCATGAACACACTGTACGTACACTCCAAGTTCCGAGACGACCTCTATCGTCACCCAACCAAATCTCTCTGATGCCATCGCTCGGTCCAACAACTTCATCCGCATGGAAGAAGACACCAAGGAAATCATCAGTAAGCAGAACGCTACAAAGCAAGCTTCGTCGAAGAGTAACGATACCCGTCCGGAGCCGTGTCAACACGCCCCAAACGACAAAGCAAACCCCAAGAAAAGCTTCGTTTACATGGTTGACGAAGATAACCTCTCGGGCTCAACGGTTGTAGTCCGAGCAAAGGGATGGAACCACTAGGACATGAGGATGACGAGCCAAAGCCAGAAGGCGTATCCGAAGCCTCAGGATCAAAACCCGATGAACCAGGGAAGTACTGTTCCTACCACAAGTGTAAGAAACACAACACTAAGGAGTGTAAGGTCCTGTACGAGCATTTCCTCTCCTCAGTTGCCAGCGGTATGATCAAAATCGAACCACCCAAGACCAAACCGAAGGAGAATAGTTGGAGCAAAAACAAAGATAAGAAGGGTCGAATGTCTCAACCCAAGAATCTGCGACCCGAGCAGAAGAAGGACGCCGAGGAAAACGCCCCCAAAGCACAAGAAAAAGAAGACTCATCTGCCGACGAGGAGCAGCCGAGAAACCGGCGAAGAGACAAAGTTATCTCGCACGCCCGAGCTCAACAACGAGCAACAAGTCCGAGCTCGCGCAAGGAGATTTGCATACAAACCTTAACAAACGGCCTACAGAACGGGATGGCTTAAGCTCGGCCGACTTACGGCATAAACTAAAGCGAAGAAACGTCACGGTCGAGACAGCGCCGTCTGAGTCCATCGAATCCGAAGACGAGGCCGCTGCACCAGTCGTACCCAGCTCGCCCTCTATCACGACATATTTGAGAAGTCATCTGAACTCTAACGTCGCCGACCTCCGTTTCAAACTTTGCAAACAAGATACCCAAGATCTGCGACAGCGGCTCGATGCAAAAAAAGGCAGCCAGACCAACTCCGGGCCAACGACTATTGTACACTCGCCTTACGACCTACGTACCCAACTCGAGAGTAAATGAGCTAACGTCATCATGGGAGGTTCGCCCCCATGCGGCGACTCGGTTCGGTCTATCAAAGCCCACCAGCGTCAGACAAAAACTTCGCAGAAATGGCCATCCGTGCTGAAGAACGACCTCCCAATAACATTCTCTTCAGAGGACGCGCTCAGAGTCCATATGCCGCACAACGATCCCTTACTCGTCGAGCTGGGGATCAGAGACTGTGAAGTAACCAAGGTACTAATCGATACCGGTAGCTCAGAAGAAATGATCGGTACCATTAGACTTCCGGTCTATGCTGTCGGAGTAACCCGAATGGTCAAGTTCTCTGTCATCGCCACGGATGCGCCTTACCACGTCATACTCAGCACACCGTGGCTTCACTCGAAGAAAGCTATTTCGTCGACATACCATCAGTGCGTCAAGTTTCCGGGTAACGACAGGCGAATCAAAATGTTATGGGGCAACCAACAGAGCGCGTGCGATCTCCTCATTGCCAACGTCAAGCCTCAAAAACCGACCCCCCGAGTGAACGCTGTCGCGAAACAGATCCACAAGATCTACCTCCAAAAGGACGAAGTCCTCGAGGTGCAGATAGACGACAAGGATCCCACCAAGAGCGTGCGAATAAGAGCATACATCTCTGACGAGATGCAGGAAACGATCCTCGCCTTCCTCAAAGAGAACGTGTCGACCTTTGCATGGACCACCTCGGACATGAAAGGGATCGACCCAAAAATCACATCTCACAAGCTTAACGTCGACCCAACTTTCAAACCCATCCGACATAAACATCGGAAGCTCGGTCCGGAACAATCTAAAGCCGTCAATGAAGAAGTCGAACGAATACTCACCGCCGGTTCAATGACGGAAGTGAGGTATCCCGAGTGGTTAGCGAACCCAGTGGTGGTTAAGAAGAAGAACGGGAATTGGCGCGTCTGCGTTGATTTCACGGATCTGAACAAAGCGTCTCCCAAAGACAGCTTCCCCCTTCCTCACATTGATCGCCTGGTCTAGTCAACGGCAGGAAACGAGCTCCTCACCTTCATGGACACCTTCTCCGGGTACAACCAAATCACTATGCATCCGGATGACCGAGAGAAGACCGCGTTCATTACCGATAGAGGAACATACTGGTACAAGGTCATGCCATTCGGATTGAAGAACGCTGGTGCGACATACCACCGTTTGGTAAACAAGATGTTCGCCGATAAACTCGGCAAGACAATGGAGGTTTACATCGACGACATGTTGGTCAAGTCGTTCCGAGCTACCGACCATCCTGCTCACCTGCGTGAGTGCTTTAAAACCTTAAACGAGTATGGAATGAAGTTGAACCCTGCAAAGTATACCTTCGGTGTCACTTCAGGAGAATTCCTCGGCTACATCGTTACGCAGCGAGGAATAGAAGCGAATCCCAAGCAAATTTCTGCAATCCTTGATCTCCCTAGCCCGAAGAACAGTCGGGAAGTCCAACGACTGACGGGGCGAATCGCCGCCCTAAACCGTTTCATCTCGCGATCAACCGATAAGTGCCTCCCATTTTGCGAGCTGTTGCGTGGTAACAAACGCTTAATCTGAGATAAGCGATGTGAAGAGGCCTTCAGTCAGCTGTAGACTTATCTCACCACTCCTCCCGTCTTAGCTAAGCCCGAACCCGGATACACGCTCTATCTTTACATCGCTGTCTCGCCAATTGCAGTCAGCAGGGTACTCGTTAAGGACGACCGAGGCGAGCAGAAACCGATATTCTATACGAGCAAACGCATGACGGACCCCGAGACACGTTACCCGACACTCGAGAAGATGGCCTTGGCAGTCATCACAGCCGCAAGGAAACTAAGACCCTACTTCCAGTCCCATACGATCGAAGTCCTTACCGATCAGCCCCTTCGCACTGTCATGCAGAACACCAATCAGTCCGGACGTTTGTCCAAATGGGCGATTGAACCCAGCGAACACGACATCGTCTTTCGAAACCGGACAACACTCAAGTCGCAAGTCCTAGCCGACTTCATGGTCAAATTACTACCGGAGCTCGCGCAGGATCTAGTCTTGCCGAACAGCAACTGGATTCTGCACGTTGACGGTTCATCAATGAACAAGGGATCCGGAGCAGGGGTCCAACTGTAGTCCCCAACTGGTGAATTGATCAGGCAGTCATTCCGACTCGGCTTCGCCGCCTTGAATAACGAAGCCGAGTACGAATCGCTTATTGCCGGGCTACGCCTCGCACAGGCTGTCAAAGCAAAGCGACTAAGCGCCTACTGCGACTCCCAGCTCGTCATGAGCCAATTCAGTGGAGATTACGAGACCTGAAATGAACGAATGGACGAGTACCTGAAAGTAGTTCAAGATCTCGTCAAAGGCTTCGAGTTTTTCGAACTCGTGAAGGTCCCACGCGGAGAAAACGTCTGTGTGGACGCCCTTGCGGCTTTAAGAAGTAAACTCAGGGACCAAGTCCAGAGAACGAACCCAATTCACCGCACGTTCTTGCAATCGCCCAACCTAGAGAAGCAGAGCCAGACTGGAAGACCGAGCTAATTGACTTCCTAGCACACGGTAAGCTCCCTGAGGAGAAGTGGAAGGCTCGACGACATAAGGCGCAAAGTTCAAACTACGTTGTCACCGAAGGCATACTTCACAGATGAACAGTTAACAAGGTCCTCCTCCGATGTATCCACGGCGAAGAAACGTACCTCGTCATGGCTGAGACACATGAAGGAGCCGGAGGCAACCATTCCGGCGGACGAGCTCTCGCCTTGAAAGTAAAAAGCCTGGGATTTTATTTGCCGACTATGATCACCGACTGCGAAGCGTTCGCGCGGCAGTGTGACAAGTGTCAGAGGCATGCCTCGACAATCCATTGTCCTACCAAAGCATTACGAACAATGACAGCTCCTTATCCTTTCATACAATGGGTGATGGACATCATCGGACCGATGCCTCCATCTCGACAAAAACGCTACATCTTGGTTCTTACCGACTACTTCACCAAGTGGATGGAGGCCGAATCTTACGCGTCGATCACTGAACGAGAAGTCCAGAAGTTTGTTTGGAAAAACGTCATCTGTCGCCACGGTCTACCCTACGAAATCGTCACCGACAACGGCTCTCAGTTCATCTCGCAGAACTTCCGCGAATTCTGCAGCAAGTGGAGAATCCGTCTGAACATGTCCACTCCTCGCTACCCGCAAAGCAATGGCCAAGCTGAGTCCTCGAACAAAACAATCATCGATGGAATTAAGAAGAGGCTCGATTTAAAGAAGGGACTGTGGGCAGACGAATTAGACGGAGTCCTTTGGTCGCACAGAACAACGCCTCGAGGCGCGACCAAAGTGACACATTTCCCTCTTGCTTACGGAGTCGAAGCTATGGCGCCAGCCGAGGTAAACGTCACTAGTTTGCGATGCTCGAGAATGCCACAGCACGTCGAGCTTAACAGCGAGATGTTACTCAATGCTCTTGATGCTATCAAAGAAAGGCGCGATCAAGCCTTGCATCGTATTCAGAACTACAAAAATCAGATCGAGAACTACTATAACAAGAAAGTTTGATCCCGACCGTTGGCAGTGGGGGACTTAGTCTTGCGCAAAGTCTTCGACAACACAAAATAACTAAACGCGGGAAAGCTTGTCGCCAACTGGGAGGGTCCTTACAAGATCATCAAGGTCGTTAAGCCGAGAGTCTATCATTTGGAAACTTCAACAGGCGAACAGGTGCCGCGAGGTTGGAACTCGATGCACCTCCGACGATACTACACCGCATGAGTAAGCGAAGTCTCGCGACTCCCCTCCTCCTATCGCTAAAAAAAAACACGAGCTAGCGACTCCCAGTCACTTTAGCTCTCCGAGTAAACTTCCCAACGGTCGTTTACTCGGCAAACCGAACTACGTTTGGCTTGATCCTCTTCCGAGGTACGTAGGCAGCCTTAACAGGTTCAGCCTTAACCCAAAAAAAAAAATCTAAGTAAATGCGCTCTTCAGCCACTTTTACTCGCCGAGTAGATGAACTAGCAACGTTCACTTCAGCTCAGCAAAACCGAACTACGGACGGCTTGATCCTCTTCTGAGGTACGTAGGCAGCCTTAACAGGTTCAGCTGTAACTTTAAAACAAAACCATCACGATGCCCACGTCCTGGTCTTCCCGTACACATAGAAATCACGGATCACGCACCAGCACTCGCACGAATTCTCGAATGCGCCCTGATCAGGCATGTGTTCAACAAGCTCCGCCAGTTACGGCCAGTTACGACTAACTGGCGAAGAGACGACAAGTTCGAACTCGCGATAACTCCTAGAGTAGGGATCGGCCGACCTAAACTCTACGGACTTACTTTGTGACGATTCGAAACCCTTGTCGGCCTAACTAAAAATAGAACCTTAGACATCGTTAAGTAAGTCGAGGCCTCGCCCAACTGACGAGCGGTGACTAAGTCGGATAAGCGAGTCGAGCTTGGGTAACAATTACTAGCCCGAGCAATGCTTCGAGCAAAGTTTGTCAAATCCGGAACAAGAATCACTTTGGAGAATGACAAAAGTCTAATGGATCTTTCGAATTTAAAAACGAGACAAACACTTGCCGAGCTAAGACTCTAAACTCAATGGAAATTATGCTAAGGCAAATTTTTAAACGAGACCTCGGGGTTCGAATTTAATACAAGGGTTACTTCGGAGGCGAACGAACTCTGATAACCTTTAACTAAATTCCATAACCACGAAACGAGTTCTCGCTTCGGAGCATTGAACTGGATTCGAAATATACGCAATGAAAATTACGCTAAGGCAGATTTATAAAAGAAAGAGATATTGAAATCTGTTGAAAAACAAAGCCTCCACCGCAAACATCAGAGATAAGTCAAAGGGAACCCCTCCGTAAGGGTACAAAAACGGAATTAAAAAGCAACTCCACGAGTGGAAGGAAAGGAGCATACAAAATAAGAAGGGGACGTCATAGCGGGACAGGCTACTCTTTGCATATCTCGGCATCATCATCATCGCCGCGGGCATCCGTCTCCTGCGCCCGAGAAGCATTCGTCGACGATACTGGGTGGTTTGAGGTTCGCTGACTGGTGCCCTGGTCCTCATCCGTCAACGGCGAATTAGCTCTCGCCTTGTCACTCTCGACAGATTTTCCTTCGCCATCCCAGAGCCATCGAGACTTGATATCTCTATCTCATCAGAAGGATCGGGAACACGCCAAGCACCACCCGAGTTAGCAGGGGAATGGAGTTCGGCAGCAATCGTGGGATCAAGTTCGTCCATGTTCGAATCGTTTGGGTCGAACCCGTCGACGGAATTCCTGTTGTAACCAGCCATCATGTAAGCGAAGATCGTGTCGTTGAAGTACCTAGAGGACAGAACAACCGGCGAAAGACTATAGTCGTTTAAATCGGGAGACCCGGGATACAGCTTCTCAGCCTCCGCCTTGCTGACCCTTTCTTCTTCTTTGAACTCGTCTATCTTGGCCTGCAAAATGGACTCCCCTTCGTCTCTCAACATCTCCAGACACTTCTGCGTCCCATAGGCCCGAACCCAGTAACCCCGTGCATCATCATACGCGTCGAGCTTCGCGACGCGAGATTTGAGACGCTCAAAGCGAGCCTCTGCCTTCCTAGTCATCGTGACTTGAGTCTTCGCTCGCTCGCGCGTGACCTCCAGAACTAGACTCCCTCTTAGATGGGAGGCTTCATAGTCAGCATCTTTGATAACCTTCTCCATCTTCGCCTCACGCTCAGCCTTCTCCTTTTCAAGTTCAGCAGACGCGGCCTTAGCAATCCTCAACTCTTCAAAAACATCCTCAAGATCCTTGGCCCGAGTCTCAGCCAAGTTGATTGCTTCTGTCCGCGTGAGCTCAGCTTCCCCGAGCAAGGCTTCGAGTGTAACGGAGCGCTCTCGCTCAAGATTGACCGCGTTCTATGCTTCCCCGAGGCTGACGTATATTGCCTTCAGTTCAGTGTCGTATTTCTCGACCAAAGCGTTCAAGCCTTCATCAGCCTGGGACAAAGTACGCGTCAGCATAAGCATAAGGGAGGCACAATCGCCGTGTCTAAAGAAGGAAGAGAAAGACGACTTACCGCCTCCTTGAGACGAGCTACGTTCAGGTAGGAGTCACGAAAAGTTAGCTGGTCGGAAGTCGGAAGAATTCTTGGGTCGCAAGCGCGAGCTTAATCAGCCGATGGGCCGGTTCCCGCGTCGGAAAGGGCTACCTTTTTCGTTGCCTTCTTCTTCTTATCTGTCTTTTTCTCCTTCTTCTTATCTGTCTTTTTCTCCTTCTTCTTGGAACCTTCAGGAGGAACCGTGTCCTTCCCGAGCGAAAGATCCTCGTTTGAAGGATTCAGTGCAGTAAGATCTTGATCCCGTTCGACCCTTTCCTTGGAAGGGTTGCTAGCGTCCTTGTCATCTCGAGCGCCCGAGCCCTCTTTGGAAGCAGACCCATCGCCCGCGAGCTTAGAACTCTTCCTCTTCTTCTTCTTCGTGGGAGGCTCCGCGGACGGGCTGCCACCGATCGGATCCACACAATCCAATTGGACTTCAGTATCCGCAGCCCGTGGCCTTTTCAAACCCCCCGCAGACGGTTTGGGCACGTCCGAAGAAGCAACCTCGGGAAGCAAGAGAGTCGCGTCACCTGAAAGATCCCCTCCTCCTAAGTTGAAACTATCGATCACGTTCATCAGCTCTGTCCCTTGAGGTTCCCCTCCTCGCTTTTTCTTCATAGTTTGGGAAAGATCCACAGGCCTTTTCATCACTAGTGCTTCCTTAACTGCCCGCTGCTCTTCTGCCGAGTAAAGGTTAGATCTCTTCTTTCCGGGTCTGACCTTGCACCCAATATCCTTCTCCCAATCAGTTGCCAGAGCAAAACAGCCTTAGACGACGCGAACACGTTAAAAAAAGGGAGAGAGAGAACAAGTAAAAGTCCTCGATACCTTGATTGATACGATCTATCCAGCGTTGGATCCTCTCCTCGCTAATGTACGGCCACTTGCGATGACCTAGTTCGACAAAAGCTCGAGCAGTAGATAGAAACAAAGGCGGAACGTCAGCGTCGGTCAAATAATAGTTGGGATGCGGTTCTGCACAGCAAAAAAGGGACAGTTAGACCAAACAAAAATCAACAGCAAGACGAGCTAACTACCCGCTACACTGTTCCAATAGGTCCTAAACTCGTCATCAGGAGGATCGACGAAGGCGAATTGGTCAGACTTAACGTAGAAGTAGGATCGCTGCAATTTCGAGGTCTTGTCGGGGTGACCAGTGATGATGTTGTAGTTCTGTCTCATCCTGATCGAGTACAGACCGTGGTTCAAGCGAGATATGGCCGTCAGCTGTTCGAACGCGTAAACGCACAACGAGACATCAATCTCGGCAGCCATGACCATAAGAGAAACCATAATGCCAAAGGCCCCGTTCACCATCTGACTTAAGGCGAGATCCCGGCGCGAAACGTACGACGTTACGAGGCGGGGCAACGGAAACCAAAGCTTGGTATCGCCTTTGAAATACGACTCGTAGACGCATTGATAACCGACTGGGGGCGACCACGGACGTTGCTCCGCAGTCGGGATCAAGTACGTAACACCCACAGCATTGCGAGCTACGAGTAAAGCTTCTACCGACTTCAAAGTCGAATGCGTCTTCTCTGTTTTCGTCCAAAATTGAGTACCAGCACGACGAAGCATATCTTCGGGAAGTGCGGGCTCCCGTTCGAAGACTCCCATACCGCTATAACGCGTAGGAACCTTCGGGCGAGAATCTTCCTCTTCTGAGTTCGCGCCAGTTCGGTTAGTCCAAGCAGGTCGAGTTCGCCTAGACGGAGCAGGACGAGACCGACCAGATGGAGGAGATCCAAGGTGTAGAATTCTCGGATCATTCATTATCTCCGTGGCGAAGTTCTCGTCGTCTTCACCCCTGAATTCTCTCTCTGAATCAAAGACCAACAGCCTCTGAGCCAGATCGAGACCGGCCGGATCTCTCAACGCTTTCCGATGCCCTAAATTAAAATCATCTTGGAGCTCGCCAGTTGTCTCATCCCGAGCCGGGCTCAACGTCGTGGCGATCTCTTTCCCCTTTTCTTCGCGAGACAACCTCTTTCGCAGACACATCTTACCGATGGCGAACGTATATATCTTACAAATAAGCCTAGAGAGAGAAAGTAGAGAGAAGGGAGAGGAGAAATACCTGCAGAAACGAAGAAGTGATGAGAATGAAGAGAGGAAGAGTATTTATAGACAAAGAAGAGGGCGGGGCGCGACTCTCGAAGGTATTAATCAGGTCTACTCGAGCCTAGTTGGGCCTAAAGGTTGTTCGCGACTGTTCGTATGCCGAGTTAAATGGGCTTCAATTCCCAAGTAACCTCTAGACCCCACGAGTGTTCGCTTTCTCCTCCGAGCTCCGAGCCAACAACCGCGAACATGTTGTTGACGAACTCAGGACTAACATTAACAAATGAGATGAACCCCGAGCCGACGGCCCACGATCGCAAAAGGAATCGTGTCCGAACCCGCGAGTCAGAAAACCGTCGTTCGGGAAGACGACGTAACGCCTCGACTGACCTTATTATTCTATGGACCAGCTTACAAAATCAGTTCCGATTTAAGCTATAACTCGGCAACAGATCTGGGGGACTTACTGTAGGTGGTGGAATATTCTTCCTCACCAGGCCCATATAATAATGAGCTCGGCCCATACAAGTTCAGGCCCGACGAGATAGCTATTTGGTAATCAACGATTGATCGAGTTTAGCTCGGCTAATCCCTGCGATTAGCCGAGTCAAAGAGGTTTAGGTAAAGTGCTCAACTTAGCGGGCCAACGAAGGCCCATTTGGCATAAGCCCTCCGGGCCCGCGATGAGCTCTCTAGGTCAAGGCGTGACTACTATAAAAGGGGGAGACGAGGCAACGAGGAAGGGATCCGAAATCACTCTCACTCACAAGGCGGCTAGAACTAGGGTTTTCTCTCTTGTACTTTCTCTCCGACGTGTACGGCACGGTCGAGCTCTCCGCGAGACTCCACCTCGCCTCTCTTTTCCTTGTTTGTAACCGAATTGTCTCATCAATAAAACTACATTTTGACTCTCAATAGTAAGAAAACGCCTTTGAAATAACCCACAGACGAGTCATGTCACTCATTCACTGACAGACCGAACTCGGTTCAAACACTGATGAACAAGAACTGCACAAATTGCTCTACAGTTCATATGTTCATCACTAATGAATATGATTATTCTCAATCAATACACTACTCAAGTACTTACGTGGGAACGTTGTAAGTGAAGGGGATGAGATTGTGAGGGAAGACATGTCCTCCAAACTGATGAACAAGAACCGCATAAATTGCAACTCTACGGTTCATATGTTCATCACCAATGAATATGATTATTCTCAATCAATACACTATTCAAGTAATTACGTGGGAACGCTGTAAGTGAGAGGGATGATATTGTGAGGGAAGACATGTCCTCCAAACTGATGAACAAGAACTGCATAAGTTGCAGCTTTACGGTTCATATGTTCATCACCAATGAATATGATTATTCTCAATCAATACACTACTCAAGTACTTACGTGGGAACGTTGTAAGTGAGAGGGATGAGATTGTGAGGGAAGACATGTCCTCCAAACTGATGAACAAGAACTGCATATATTGCAGCTCTACGGTTCATATGTTCATCACCAATGAATATGATTATTCTCAATCAATACACTACTCAAGTAATTACGTGGGAACGTTGTAAGTGAGAGGGATGATATTGTGAGGGAAGACATGTCCTCCAAACTGATGAACAAGAACTGCATAAATTTCAGCTCTACGGTTCATATGTTCATCACCAATGAATATGATTATTCTCAATCAATACACTACTCCAGTACTTACGTGAGAACATTGTAAGTGAGAGGGATGAGATAGTGAGGGAAGACCAGCCACATGTCCTCCAAACTGATGACCAAGAATGCAGCTATATGGTTTATATGTTCATCATACTGTCCATGATTCGACCCAGGAACAAAACCCGGATACAAAATTTGATACTTTGGAGAAAAACCATAATCTGGATCCTGATCAAATCGAATTATGTGTCAATTCAAACTCAAACCTTTAAAATATCTACAAGAAAGATGGAAACTTCAATGTTCATCATCACTCATCCCAAATCAAAACACACGAACCTGAGGCTTGATCTCAGCATCTTTGTCGGTTAACTACTGGCCAGGTTCGCTACGAAAAGTGCAAGCCCACGAGTCTTGATAATCATGGAGCTTATGTTGGGGTCAAAATCGGTACGACGGAATCAACGGCCGAAACTTCCCGCAGAAATATAAAAGGAATCGTTTTGTAAAACCCGAAGAATCATTTTATAAAAATCGAGAATCGTTTTATAAAACCCGAGGATCATTTTATAAAACTTGAGAATCGTTTTATAAAACCCGAGGATCATTTTATAAAACTCCGTTTTATAAAACTCGAGGATCGTTTTATAAAATTCGAGAATCGTTTTATAAAACTCAAAGAATCGTTTTATAAAACTCGAGAATCATTTTATAAAACTCGAAGAATTGTTTTATAAAACTCGAAAATCGTTTTATAAAACTCGAGGATCATTTTATAAAATTCGAGAAGCCGTTTTATAAAACTCGAAGATCGTTTTATAAAACTCGAGGGTCGTTTTATAAAAATCGAGAATCGTTTTATAAAACTCGAGGATCATTTTATAAAACTCGAGAAGCCGTTTTATAAAACTCGAAGATTGTTTTATAAAACTCGAGGATCGTTTTATAAAACTCGAGAAACTGTTTTATAAAACTCGAAGATCGTTTTATAAAACTCGAGAAGCCGTTTTATAAAACTCGAGAAGCCGTTTTATAAAACTCGAAGATCGTTTTATAAAACTCAAGAAGCCGTTTTATAAAACTCGAAGATCGTTTTATTAAACTCGAGAAGCCGTTTTATAAAAATCGAAGATCGTTTTATAAAACTCGAGAAGCCGTTTTATAAAACTCGGAGATCGTTTTATGAAACTCGAAGAATCGTTTTATAAAACTCGAGAATCGTTTTATAAAACTCGAAGAATCGTTTTATAAAACTCGAAGAATCATTTTATAAAACTCGAAGAATCGTTTTATAAAACACGAGAATCGTTTTATAAAACTCGAACAATCATTTTATAAAACTCGAGAATCGTTTTATAAAACTCGAAAAATCGTTTTATAAAACTCGAGAATCGTTTTATAAAACTCGAAGAATCGTTTTATAAAACTCGAAGAATCGTTTTACGAAACCGCAAAAAAACTAAACAGCCGTAAAACGCGAACCGTAAAACTCCGTTTTCCCGAAAAGAACTCGAAGAAATCGTATAAAACGGTAACGGTTAATCAAAACACCGAACGTCGCCTAAACTATACGATCTATCCGAGATTCTTCGTTAAGATTATAAAAACACGTTTTTAATAAAAAACGTCGAGAGAATCGTAAAAAACGGCATCGGATCAGGAAACGGTCTCGTTAAAGTCGTAAAACGGTTTTTATCGTAAAACGGCCTGAAAGGTCCTAAAACACGATAAAAACCCATCTCGCGACGTTAACGGAATCAAACCCGAAGATACACTAACA